>CALNHX010004907.1:0-117576 GCA_940337035.1 Agriotes lineatus | reverse complement strand
TGTCTGGTAGGTCACTGAGGGTGACCCAATAGATGTATTAACCTTACCGTCTTATTCTTTTCTATTGTGTCCTGTGCATGTTTGCTTACAGGGTGACTGCGTCACTGTGTTACGACCATTGTAAGGTGAGGCCCGGACGTGGCGTATGAGCATTACAGGTAGGTGTTGGTGTCTGGCGCTGCACCGTGACCTCCAAAATAGTTATTTCTGTACTTCTCGCTCCGTTTAACCCGCCAGGTCCGGTTGAACGTGGGTATCTCCAGTTGGATCTGGTGGCGTCCTTTTCTTTGGTAACATCCTATATATATATATATATATATATATTATCTCGACAACGAGGGATAATTAAACCAGGAATTCAAGAAGATGGTAACCACTTTTTACCCTGAGATACGACAAGATGTTTAACGCTGCCAAAACTGTACTAAAATGTTCGTAAATGTATTTGTTAAAACTTGGTTCAGAAGACTGGAGCAATCCATGACGTCACCACAGCAGGAATTTGTTTCAGCAGAATGTATTAGCAGAACGCATTTATAAAACACAATGTTTTATTTGTGTGATTTTAATTATTAACTCATCCTCATTACTAAGTTAAACGGTTCATTTATTTGCGCATGCGGTGTAAAAATTTAGGTATATAGAGGAAATAGAGTTTAGTCAAATCAGTATTGATATTAAAGATTGTACTCCCTTTTTACCAAAAAGTATGTTTTCCAAACCATAAACTTGATCAACGGGTCTGTAAACCGGCGATCTTCTATAATTAACAATCACTATTTAAAGTATCCGATACTGGAACGATATTTTAGTTCCGGTGGCGATTGCGACCTGCAAATGTGTTACACCTTTAGTTCCGTCCCGCAGTCCCGCATAGGCCACTTGGCAGCCAGCCCGGCTCTGGACTCGGGGTCAATATGTCGTGGTTTTCGAACTTTTTAGGAAGATTTCAATAAAAGCAACGGCCGGTATACTAAGATGGACGTACAAACTTCTGTATTTTTTGTTGTGACATGACGTACTCTAGCATATGCCATGTGAAGAAAACTTGATCAACTATGACTAGGTATTTTTAATTGTAATCCTATGTCTTCGTTTGTTAAGTCATTTTGCTGTCGCAGATGCTTAATCGCATTTCACGCCTTTAGGGCTATTTGTTGCTAGGTTAAAACCATTTTCAATCTTTGCGCATAAGGACAATCTCATCTTCCGCACATTTGATTCAGGTCATATTGGTATTTTAAATAGCCACCTAGGCTTTAGGGCAGCGTGCCCGTATGCTAAACCCTTTTAGTTCTTTATTTGGCTCCATCGCCTAATTTCAGAATCACGATTTCGCACATATTTAGCCCCAGAAGCAGTATTTTTCGTCGGTTGGAGCTCCCCTCTGATGGCGTTTTTTTCGAATTCCGAATCTTCTAGAAAGCACGCTGTTGTGGCGTGATACCATCGTGGCCCGCATTGGCTTGTTTCATTTTATCGCCTTGCGATTGGCTGCCAAGGTTTAGTCACGTGGGGGACACGGCCAAGGTGACCTTTGCCAACGCTTCCCTCTGGGCATTCAGCCGAGAGCCGTCGAACGAACAAGAGGTCGCAGAGTGTGTGCTTTCGTGCGGCGCTTCCGCCCTTGGCGGGGGCGTCAGCCGTTTTTCCCGTCAAGTGCTGCTTCAGCAATCATGTGATATACTGTTTCGCCTTAAGTGGCAGTTGTCCGCAGCCCGTTGCAGAGAACGCTCGTGTGGTGGTTGTGAGTCGGAGTTTTCGAATTGTCTTCGGCGTAACGTGGGTGTTTTGGAGCCCAGTTCCTGCTTCCGTAAGTAAAGGGTCGTGCCCCCTTCATCTCGACCTACGAGGATTTTTTCAGCAGAACGAAAGTGGCCCATTTTATTCGTCGTCCCGTTGTACGCGTCTTTGACGCGTCTCCCGTCGCCATTAAGGCGGTTGTGCATTCACCCCCATAGCCGTTGTAACATCGAAGGTACCTGCCACCTACGACCGCAGCTTGTCGCAACTCAACTGTACCAGGCTCCCTCGCCGCCTACGCATTAAGGTATGTGTCTTTAACCTGATTACCGCTGTGAACGCGAGTGCTAATTTAAATCTTCGCTGTCCGCCGCATAAGGTGACGCGCATGTTTGGACTCATTACTACTTATTACTGCTCTTGTGCATTCATTCAGACTTGCAGACTGTTCATGCCGCGAGTGCTAATTTAAGTCTTCGCTGCCCGCTGCATAAGGCGACGCGCATATTCGTACTCATTACTGCGCTAGTGCATTCATTCAGACTTGCAGACTGTTCATGCCGCGAGTGCTAATTTAAATCTTCGCTGTCCGCCGCATAAGGCGACGCGCATATTTGTACTCATTACTACTTATTACTGCTCGTTACTGCTCATTACTGTTCATTACTGTTCACTACTGTTCAACATCTGTCGTTAAGTTTAGAGCGCGCGTGCCAGCTGGTGCCCTTAATTATAGGTTAAGTATAGATATAGGGCGACGCACTCTGCTGCCCCATTGTAACCCGAAGTTTAATATATGATTGGTTAGTTAAGGGAACTATTGTTTTGTTTCGACTTGTGCATGTTCTGTTACAGATAGACGCCCCCTTCATTGTACTGAATATTGTACGACGGAACGAGGAAGCTTTGAGCGTGCAGGTGGGTAAGACAGCTGCGTAGTCGCGGTCGGATTGACACCTAATTACAATCCTTGCATAAGGCAATCCCGAAATTGTTATTTGACCTTGCAACTCTTGAGTAATCCTATCGGCGGAGTATTTTGCGTGCTTCGCTCCCGTCTAACCGTCCAGGCCCGGTTAGCCGGGTTAAGACAGGCTTGGTGGCGCCCTCATGATTTCGACATACCCTGTATATATTATGCCATCACGCGCTTGCCCAGAACGTATCGTGTGACTCACGCCCGACTCCCTGAGCGTCCCAGCCGTGGCCCATTAGCCTATTTCGAACCGATTTCAGGGCAAGTGTGCCAGTTTTTCAGGACTGATTCCGTGGTGCGATGCTCACCTTGGGTGGGTGTCGTAAAGTTCTTTTAATACCGTAACAGGCTAATTTTGGCTATCCCAACGTGTGGGCCTGTTTTTTTTTTTCTGATATTCGTCTTCTCGTCAAGCCCCTTCGTTGTGAGTCTTAATTTTGGCATCCAACATATGGGGCCTTGTATGTTCGTTTTTCTTATTAAGCCACCCGTTGTCTGCCTAATTTTGGCAGCCCATAGTGCGAGGCCTTGTGGGGCATTGTGGCTCCTTTGTTCTTGTCAACGCGCCTAATTTCGGTGCTCCAACGTCTGTAGCCTATTGGTGCACGACAACGCCCGACCTCATTTTGGGGTTTTATTTTTTTTGCGTTGTGTGTCTTAACTTTGGCGCCCGCCCCTGTGGCATTTTAGGCATTGTAGCCTTGTTGTGTCATTTATCTCGTTGTCACAAATGTTTTTTTTTGTCATTTCGAAGTGGTATGGACTGGTAAACCGTTTTTTTCTTAGTAGAATATTTTACCGAGCTTCTTTTCTTGTTTTCTATTTGTCTTTTCCTGTTTTCTTCTGTTTTCTATATGTCTTTTCTTGTCTTTTCCTGTTCTTAGTTTATTTTCATTAGTTTTCTTGACCGTGTATATGTTTTTTTCTTAGTTGTCATTTGTCTTTACGTTTCTTTTCTTGTTTTCTATAGGTTTTCTCTTGTCTTTTTTTATTTTCTATTTGTAGTTTTGTGTTTTCTTGTTGTTTATCGCCTTTTTGAGTTTTCTTTTTGTATTTTTCCATGTCTTTTCATATTTTGAGTATCTTTTCCGTCATTTTTACCGTCGTTTCTTGTTTTTCTTAGCCAGTTCGTACTACCGAGATCTCTCGTTGCATTTAGTGCAGATTTTATCCCGTATTAGTCGGATTTAGTACCAGATGTTGTTGAGTGAAGGTACCGACCTTGTTTTTTTAAGTCTTTTTGAAGGCTTAGTGGGAGTTTCGTTTCCCTGTCGTTTACATTGTTTAGCCTTGGGCTAAGTTGACACTTTTGTTGTACCGAACGGACGTTTATCGATTTTGACGTTGACGTTAGCGAGGTTTATCGATTTTGACGTTGATGATTACCGATTTTGACAATTTTTTTTTCTCTATCGTTTGGTGTTGTACCGAGTTGATTTTTGGTAAGCAGGTTGGAGTTCATTTTCACCTTCATTACCGTGTCTTGGTTTGTTGAGAAGTTTTGGTGTGTTGTTGGTGTGCTTGGGGAGATTCGCTCGTGCGGTTATTACGTCCCTCAGGCCATCTTCTTAGTTGGTTTGACGTAGTTATTTTCGTTGGACTTTTATCTCATACTCATTATTATCATGTACCGCCCAACTTTGTTTACCGACTTCTTCGTGAACACCCCTAACAGTCATAGTAGTGTTTTGTACACTTTCCGTTAGCATTTAACGAGCTTTTGCCGCTGGTCGGAATGTTTCGTACCTGTTGACGATTTGTTGTTATTTATCGTACCCTTTTTGTCTGATGACGTCATGTTGTCACGTATCGTGTTCTTTGTGAACAGTTTTGTTGAAGCTTCTGAGCTTTGTGTGGCGGTAATGGCCTGCTGTCCGCATGAGGTTTCTTGAGTAGGAAGATTTTGAGTATTTAAAGGTCTTTGACTTTTTTTTGTAGTGATGCCCTGTTGTTTTCGTGGCCTAGCGCTCTTTTACCGTACCGTTGGCCGTCGCCATTTTCAGCCACCTGTGTGGGATTACATAAAGAGAGCGTGTTTCTGGTCATTTTGTTTCGTGCGGACCCTGTCGTCGTAAGGTAGTCCCTTTGGGCCGCATGGATTTCTGAAAAGGATTTATTGGGCATGCGTCATCGAACGCCTACACCCTTGGAGACTTGGTTCTTCGTGATTTTCTTTTGGTGTTCGGGGTTGGAGTCACTTTCGAGCTCGCGCTTTGCGGTTTAATAGTCGACTTGGCTCCGGCATCGGCATTGATTGAGGATTTCGGTGGACTGAGATTTTCCTATTACTGATTATGACTATTTTTGACAGTTTCTGTCACAACCATTTCCCTTTTTTTTGGTGGTTCATCCTCTTCTCTTGGGTACTCATACCAGTTGTGGGATCCACACAATGCGCCGATCTCGTGACGCGCAGCGTGCTTTCTTTAGGTAACCCTTGGGTGGGACTTTGGACTTCCATTTCTATACCCCCCCCCTCCCTGTGTTCTTTTGGAACGGTTGGTCGGAAGTGTCCACAGGTGTAAGACTTGTTTGTACCCGATTTCGACAAAATGTACGTATTTTCTACTGGCGTATCCAGTCTTTCTTCTTCCTCTTCTCTCTTCCCGCCTTTGCACCCTATCTGGTCGCCAGTGTGCGTAATCCCTTTGGGGGTGCACTCTATCGTATCGAATGTTTTTTTGTTTTGTTCGTTTTTCGTTGTTGCGTTTTCGTTTGTGTTCTCGTTACGTTGTCGCAAAATGCCTCGTTGTTTTATAAGAGACTTCGGGGAACTCTCTTTCAAGTAAGGGGAGTGTTAAGTCATTTTGCTGTCGCAGATGCTTAATCGCATTTCACGCCTTTAGGGCTATTTGTTGCTAGGTTAAAACCATTTTCAATCTTTGCGCACAAGGACAATCTCATCTTCCGCACATTTGATTCAGGTCATATTGGTATTTTAAATAGCCAACTAGGCTTTAGGGCAGCGTGCCCGTATGCTAAACCCTTTTAGTTCTTTATTTGGCTCCATCGCCTAATTTCAGAATCACGATTTCGCACATATTTAGCCCCAGAAGCAGTATTTTTCGTCGGTTGGAGCTCCCCTCTGATGGCGTTTTTTTCGAATTCCGAATCTTCTAGAAAGCACGCTGTTGTGGCGTGATACCATCGTGGCCCGCATTGGCTTGTTTCATTTTATCGCCTTGCGATTGGCTGCCAAGGTTTAGTCACGTGGGGGACGCGGCCAAGGTGACCTTTGCCAACGCTTCCCTCTGGGCATTCAGCCGAGAGCCGTCGAACGAACAAGAGGTCGCAGAGTGTGTGCTTTCGTGCGGCGCTTCCGCCCTTGGCGGGGGCGTCAGCCCTTTTTCCCGTCAAGTGCTGCTTCAGCAATCATGTGATATACTGTTTCGCCTTAAGTGGCAGTTGTCCGCAGCCCGTTGCAGAGAACGCTCATGTGGTGGTTGTGAGTCGGAGTTTTCGAATTGTCTTCGGCGTAACGTGGGTGTTTTGGAGCCCAGTTCCTGCTTCCGTAAGTAAGGGGTCGTGCCCCCTTCATCTCGACCTACGAGGATTTGTTCAGCAGAACGAAAGTGGCCCATTTTATTCGTCGTCCCGTTGTACGCGTCTTTGACGCGTCTCCCGTCGCCATTAAGGCGGTTGTGCATTCACCCCCATAGCCGTTGTAACATCGAAGGTACCTGCCACCTACGACCGCGGCTTGTCGCAACTCAACTGTACCAGGCTCCCTCGCCGCCTACGCATTAAGGTATGTGTCTTTAACCTGATTACCGCTGTGAACGCGAGTGCTAATTTAAATCTTCGCTGTCCGCCGCATAAGGTGACGCGCATGTTTGGACTCATTACTACTTATTACTGCTCTTGTGCATTCATTCAGACTTGCAGACTGTTCATGCCGCGAGTGCTAATTTAAATCTTCGCTGTCCGCCGCATAAGGCGACGCGCATATTTGTACTCATTACTACTTATTACTGCTCGTTACTGCTCATTACTGTTCATTACTGTTTACTACTGTTCAACATCTGTCGTTAAGTTTAGAGCGCGCGTGCCAGCTGGTGCCCTTAATTATAGGTTAAGTATAGATATAGGGCGACGCACTCTGCTGCCCCATTGTAACCCGAAGTTCAATATATGATTGGTTAGTTAAGGGAACTATTGTTTTGTTTCGACTTGTGCATGTTCTGTTACAGATAGACGCCCCCTTCATTGTCTGAATATTGTACGACGGAACGAGGAAGCTTTGAGCGTGCAGGTGGGTAAGACAGCTGCGTAGTCGCGGTCGGATTGACACCTAATTACAATCCTTGCATAAGGCAATCCCGAAATTGTTATTTGACCTTGCAACTCTTGAGTAATCCTATCGGCGGAGTATTTTGCGTGCTTCGCTCCCGTCTAACCGTCCAGGCCCGGTTAGCCGGGTTAAGACAGGCTTGGTGGCGCCCTCATGATTTCGACATACCCTGTATATATTATGCCATCACGCGCTTGCCCAGAACGTATCGTGTGACTCACGCCCGACTCCCTGAGCGTCCCAGCCGTGGCCCATTAGCCTATTTCGAACAGATTTCAGGGCAAGTGTGCCAGTTTTTCAGGACTGATTCCGTGGTGCGATGCTCACCTTGGGTGGGTGTCGTAAAGTTCTTTTAATACCGTAACACGTTTTGAATTTTTGTTATGTGCCATGCGATAAAAAATACTATGGTTAGGTGCAATCACCTTTATCAGGACGTGTTTATGTTATTAAAGATGGTTACAAAACACACAATCTAAATACTGCAAATAACCTAATAAGCGACAAAGCACCCCACCATTTTGTACTGTGCTGCTCAATCTGCGTCAACTCATTTTACCACACGAATATTATATGTGCCATTTAGAGAAAATGTATGCCTCCATTGTGCGTGCACTTTAAACGGAAGTCACCAACCTCACCGCGATGTCTGCTGAGAGAGCGAAGATATTAGTTTTTTCGCAAAACCTCATCTCCCGTACTATCATACGTTATAGTTAAAATTCGAAACCAATTATATCAATTTGCAAAAAAAAACAAAGCAGCCGAATGAATTTTAACCCGAGCAGAATGCAATTGTTAGGCAGAACCTTTAACCGAGCACCCAAGAATGCGCACTTATCTTAATTGCTTATGGCTGCATTATAAAGGACACCGTAAGGACACGTCCAATTGCGGACAAACTGCGCCTGATCCATGCTATGAAAACATGCCCACGTCTAGACGCAGGCACAACATATGTTTATATACAGCGATGCCAAATAGTAAAGATTAATTGAAGAAAAAGTTGTTTATGAACAAGACATTAATTTATTGAAGAAATATAAATAAATAAACTTTAATAATAAATGTAAAAAACACAACAACATAGACCCTCTTCAAATCACAGCTTTTCTTCTTGCCTTTTTTTTGCAAAAGCCATGGGATTCTCGGCAAACTTGTACTTGTACTTCTACGGTTTATAATTTATTTTAATGAAATAAGATAGTAAAAAGTACCCGACATCACTGATGGGGATTACCGAAGCCAGGCGGCAATTATTTATTTACTAAAATCTCTGTGACTGCCATCACCTTTGTCGTATCGTTAGTTTACAAGGTAAACTTAAAAGAATATTTTTATAATATTGTAACGACCTTGAAGCTGCGTTCCGTGCGACGCGTGAGTCAGCCTTCCAGAACGACCTCGGGGTTACTGCACGCGATGCGTCATGCATTTACTGGAACAATCGAGGGTGTCTCGACGTTTCTAGAATGACTCACTCGGCGGATATAAATACTCGCAAAGGAAATAACAAGACAGTCCCGAATTCAGCTTTGAAGTATACGGAAGCTGCCATATAAATAACGCGTGTGTATAAATAAATCTAGCGATATAAATCATTTATGTTAAGTAGTGTAAATAAATTGTATCTATTGTTAGAAATAGTTCCTGATTAGTTTATAAATAATTGTGTCCCGTCTTAATAGTCTTGTGTTTTGTAAATAGGAAAGATAAATTGCTGTAAATAAATACTTAAAACAAGAAGCGGCGTATAATTTTTAATAGCCCGAGAACGTAAAAACTAAGAGTCACGAATTGAACGCAAACCTTATTCAAGTTTGAAGTCAAAACAGTTTTTCCGGAGTTCATTTTACTATTACGAGAATATAATTCATTAATCACGTGACCCTTTTTAAACCAATTGCAAGCATAAAAACCTTTGGATAAATGTGTAACACAACGGTGATACAAAACAAAAATTCGTATCACCTTATTGTGGTCTGTTGCTACACAAAAGAGTGAACATTTTGGTTACCATTCTGTCAATTTTAAGTCTATGTCAAATTCGAGGTTAGCAGGTTAGGTTTTCCGTCACGCACTGACACAAAATATAACCTGTTAACCTCGAATTTGACATATACTTAAAATTGACAGCAGGGTAACCAACATTAACAGTTTTTCATTTCATTATATTCTCTCACTAAATACAACTCGCGGTAGGTATGACTAGTAATCGATGATATTTCTCATTGAAACCGAAGAAGCAAATTCAACTCGTCCATCGCACTCGTTGAATTCGCACCTCGGTTTCAATTCGAAATTATCACCGATGATAATCATACCACTTGTGGTATTATGTCTGAGAATACAATTCATTAATCACGTGATCCTTTTTAAACCAATTGGAAGCATAAAAACCCTTGGATGCATGTGTACCACAGCGGTGATACAAAACAAAAATTCGTATCACCTTATTGTGGTCTGTTGCTACGCAAAAGTGTGAAAATGTTGGTTATCCTGTCAATTTTAAGTCTATGTCAAATTCCACGTTAGCAGGTTTTGACACAAACTGACACAAAACCTAACCTGCAAACCTCGAAACAAGTAAATTTCTGAAACTTCTTTTGGACACCTGCATAATTCGAAATTCTTGTCAGTTCGTACTCTATAGTTGACAAAAAGGTATTTTTATCCTTTTTATTGTGATAAGTTTCCATTCGACCAAAAACATGATTTGAAAATTTTAAAAAAATGTTTATTGTAAAATAACATAAATTATCTATATAAAATGTGTAGAATTTATGAAGTTTATAAATCAAGAAAATATAAACAAATTGTTCTCTAAAATAGCTCAAGCACATTTTTAAGCATAATTAATATTGTCATTAATAGCACTATTAGTGTATATCTAGGGAAAACATAAACATATAGCAGAATAGCTGTGCTTCTGAATAATTGAACCACTTTACATGATCGGAAACAGATCACCTAATTTAAATAACGAGGAGATAGAAACCATATTTGCATGACCGACTTGAGAAGTGGTGCAAAACCCGCAATAATTACCATACCAGTTTTAATTGAGATGGAGAAACTTGCAACAATATAAAGCAAAGCAAGAATTTTATAGGAAAACTGTTAAACGTAAGTTGATACTTTTAAATGTTTTATCTTTGCTATCTCTGCCTCAATTAAATTGACTTTGTGATTATTCGCTTCCTTTTCGCTGTCTTTTAATGAAAGAGCTTTTGTTGATCTAGTTTAAGAAAAAAACATCTGGTGTGATACACGCACATAACTTCCTCTTACAGTGATCTTATAATTAGTCAAACATTTGCTTTAGTTTTCTTACTACATTATATAAAAAACCAAAAAAAAAGGAAACCCATTTCAGAGGTATTCAACTCTAAAATCACCTATCTCACATCAATATATATTAAAAATGTAATAAAAATAAAATGTTAAGAGCCGTTTTTGAAAAAATCGAAGAAAAGTGAAAAATCACTAGAGTAAACAACATACTTCCGGTTATGCTGTAGCATCTAGATAGTACACAAAACTTATATATGAAGTTTCAACGTCATACCTCTTTTCGTTTTTGAGATATTATGTTCACACCCACACAGACAGACCAATGAACAAAAACATGTTTTTCGGGTTCAAGGTAAAAAGTGTGTCATGGGTTATTAACCAGTTTATACAGTGTAAATTATAATAGATGGAAAAAAATTGCCATCTTTTTAGGGAAGTAATTTTAAGACAAACATGTCATATGGACACCGGTAATATTCCAATTAGTTACAGAGGTACAACAGATTTAAATGTTATTTAGTAATGATTAGTAAAGAATAATTTGAAAAAATAAGTAACTATAAAAATGGTAATGTAAGAAAAATATTGCTTATAACGGTTGTTCAGAATATCCTCCTTGTCTTAAAATAGCTTCTCCAGCAAGATGGCAAATTATTTTACAGAAATTATAAATCATCCTGTATAGTCTTAAATTCTCTTACTGTTAGGAATGTCTAGTAAATGTCATAAAAGCTACTTTTGTTTCATGTTTTTGTAATATATACTTCCAAGTGGTACCTCAAGTACAATAGCAGACAATAAATTTAGGTCGGCCTGTGATTCGTTTAACATCTACTACTTATGTCCAACCAACTTCAATTTCGATTATTCCTGCCTAAATGTATTGTCCACCATGGTGCATGCTAATAGAGATGATATGAATTTATCAACCCGTCGGCATTTCGCAAAACGGCAGCCGCGAACGCTTGGGTTGGCATCGCCGTGTCCACACTGACACCAGACACCGGACACCGATGTGAAACAAAGTTCAGCCGCCCGCACATTAAGAACAAAAGCAGCTCTGTCTGCATTTTAGCCGATTTTAACATACACACATACGTACATACATACATACATAATCTGTAACCCTTTTACCGTTACACAGCGTCAGGGTGCCGATTTTAACACAGGCTTTTAAACCGTCTGCTTCTTAAAACAAATTTAAACGTGGGAGTAACGCCGCGCTCTGTAGAGCCGCGCAGTGCTTAAAAATTTAGAAAACAACACAGTCATAACCAAGTAACGCTACATAATATAGGTTGGAAAAAAATCAAATATCCACATCAAAATGCAGAAAAGCAGAAATTATGCCCGACGACCTAATTAACCCAAAGATAAATTTGCGTGATTAAATTTATCAACTTTACCTGGTACACCAATAGGGTCATGTTTGATATCATAATGCGTAGATTTAGGTCAGCTACAACATGATACTGATTAAATGATTTGATGCTGATCGTTGCAAATAACGGTCTTAGGGAGTTTAAATAGCCCAAGCATCGACAGTAAAATTTAGTCAAACTCTCCGGCCGAACCATTCATAGGGTTTATGTAGGGCTTTGACAGTCCAGCTTTAAAGCCAAACTACCCCTGATCTCCTAAAATTTTGGCGCTTAATCTCTGCAGCCGAATCAATGGTTTACCCATCTTCGGCAGTCGCGCTTAAGCTATCCCTACACCCCGAGGCCGAAAAAGTTTCGCTTCCGCATTATTCCAGTCCAGCACGAACCTGTCGTTCGCCGCGTACTACGTACGGGCAGCACCCTCGGCGTTCAGACCTCCTTGTTGGACACCAACTTTACAGCGCAGTCTAGGTTGATCCTCTCAACGCCCAGTATTACGCATACTCCAGAAGGCTGAACAGTTGTTCATCCCCGTCCAGACCGAAGCAGCCCCTCGAGTTTTACTTTTCGGTTTTTAGTGCCCGCACTTGGCCGAGCGCCTCTTTGAGCCCTTGCTAACACTGAGCCTGGAATCATCGCTTTTTAAAAAACCGAGAAGGGCCAGAACCGTCGTAAACGCATTATCACGCACCCTAACCAGTTTGCAATTATTGTACATCTATACAGCTATATCACTGGAATAAAATCATAATTAATCCTCGCTCCAGTGTTGCGATTAACATACCCACGCCAAGAAGTTGAGCCGAGATATAAATTATTAACAGATTATTATTAAGTATATACTTCTTTTCAGACAAACATAAATGTGAAGTCAATGAGTTGAGTTTCTAAATGAAGGTTTATTTACTATTCAAGATTGAGATAGTTATGCTACCAGCGATGACTAATCACCCCAATTGAACTACACACAAATGTATTATTAACAAAAAGCAGTTGGCTGGTTTGAACACTATTTCTTATTTCAGCAACAGTAACAAACAGAAGTACAATTTAATTAAAACTGTCTAACTTGGAAAACATAACTGCGCCTACTAATTGAAGGTTATTTAACTCTAAGTCATTATAATATAAATTAATTAACTAGATGTATTTGCTATTCGAAGAGAAATCATAATTTGGAAGTATACTGCAGAGGTCTCGAATAGTCCCTAAATAAGTGCACGAGTCGAAAGACGAATTAAAAACCCAATAAATTATGGAAGCTTTTAGTGAGTACAAATAGTTTTACTATTAATTGCTAGATTTAAACATAACTATCACTTTCGAAATGATAAATATTTATAAATTTAAAATTATCAAAAACTCCGCTCGATTTGTAAAACTAAATTCTTTAAAAGGCCGCCATTTCCTGGCCAGGAATATATCTTCTGGATTAGATCTAAATCGCAGCATTTGCATGTGTCGACTCGGTGTTTTTGGTGGCAATTGGTGTCAGCCTTTAATTGCACTTTTCCTACTACAAAAACATATTTCTTCTCATATCTCGACGGCAAGGCTGGTTTCTAATTATTGCTGCAGTCCAACCTTTCACGCTTCCTAAACTGATCTAGCAATTCGGATTTGCCATTGCAATAGCTATTGAATTTAAGCCAATTATGAATTAACAACGACTGTCCATAAATTAAAGGTTAGCAGTTTACTGCGCTTATATAACTTTGCTTCTACCCACCGCTTATGCAGATTAGCAGCAGGCCTCGGATTCATAAGCTTTTACCTGCCCATTTTCGGCATTAAACAAAACAAAACAAAATTTCAGAACAATTATTTTTCTTCGCCGTGATTTATGCATATCCAGAAACACAATTTAGCCATCGACTTCGCTCATGCCTGTCTGCAATTCGTGCCTAAAAATCCGCTTCTTTCTAATTAGTGTATACGCTCATACCTACGTATGGCTTAATCAAAATATACGTTCCTCCACGCTGATTGCTCTCGGTGAGGCATTTCAAGACAGTAGTAAAATAACTCAGCGCTCATTCACTTTCTCTCGCCGTAACTCTGCTTATTTCTGTATGCAAAGCAATCGATAAATATGCATTTTCGCCGTTATGGGCTCGTTTCCACAAAATGGTTTTCGGCAATTGATTTCATAGCATATTATGAGCTTCTAAAAATTCGCTTTCTATGCACCTGGGAGATTTACTCTGTTGCCTTCTATATTAAGCCCGCATTATGCATTCAGACTAATTTGCATGTACAATTAGAATACGGTTCGCTTTAAACTAACACGTTCCATTAGAGTATGATTTGTTGCAAAATACAGAAGGTAGTGAAACTAAACCACAGCATTTGAACATTGGAAAAATGCTTGTTAGTACGATTAATACGTTAAATGCTGCATCATCCCATTATGAAGAATCTTACTTTAAATTTTGTTTGGACAAATTTTGTCTATTTTAATGCATGATTGCAATATATTCTAGTAGGTACTAAAATAACTAAACAAAATCGGGCATAATATGAATGACAAATAGTTTTTTACAATACCTCACTCTAATTATTTGTTGTCGATTTTGCCCGTTTCTTATTTCAATTAAATTCAATTCCTGTGTTATTCGACCTCTTTTTGTTTTTTAAGATGTGCATTGTCATCCCCTGAACAGTTTTTTCATCTTTTTTATTATATTTTAAATGTTTTATCTAAAATTAATACTTACCTTAATTTATGTTGCACACTAATAGCTATTAAATACAAGAATGAGTCTTTAAAGTTAATGTATGTAGCATGTGATTAATATCAATATTACTCGTAGTTTGTGTTTGAATTTGTTAGATGAAATCATTATGTTATTCGCTATTGCAATTATGGCTTTCTGATCTTACCTGATCAGACTATTATTTAAGTTTTTATTTCTACTACTCTACGGCATGCACAGTTCTCAATTCTCGCCAAGGCAGCGTTTCGACATTGTAGAATTAATAAAATAGGACTGGTGGGCCACTTTCCAAATGTCTTTGACGTACCTTATAGCTTGAGATAATCTCGAGGGGCACTTTACCTTAGGACCTCCTCATATTTGCTTTGCTGCATGCTCTGAAACAGCAGCGACCGTTGAATGCAACGATTCTTTCCGCTTCACCTGCACGGACGGAACAACAAATAAAAAAATAATAGTCGGAATGCGTTTTCAGCTAAGTTTTATGATCTATATGGTTTGCACTGTTATTTACTAGTTAAAATTAAAATAACAAAATCGTTTTCAGTTAATGGTTTAAGGTTTAACATGTTTTGTTCAATGCATATTTCTCATTAGAAGCTATTAGAAAATGTAAATTATAGATTCGTCGTTGGTGCGTCTTGTACGATAACGTGACGTCACCGGCCAGGTTCGATGGTAGTGAGTGCGCATAAGTGGATCTCCACTACCTTGTTTCAAAAATCTTTGTTGCTGGATCCTCGGCTATGCTAAGTTTCCCGAAGTCAAAAAAGTTCTGGTCCGGCTGAAAGGCTCTCCACTATCAGTAGTGGCGCTCAACTATTTCCTGGACTCTTCTGTACCGCTTTGACATGATCTTATTTTGACGGTCGGTGAGAAAACAAAAAGTAAAATTATCTTTCCCTCTTCCACTAAGCTAATGGGCCCTCTTTGAGCTTGTTACGATGTCTTAAATCGGGTAGACTATAACAAACTCTAGCTACCAATTTGTATTATAATAGTATATTATGCTACGAGTTGTATAAGAAGCATTTTGTAGCACGCACGGGTTTAGAGTACGACGAGCGCAGCGAGGAGTAAGTGCGACAAAATGCCTTAAAAACGAGGTATCATACAGTATTTTATCTACTTTGCAATTTTTTAAACAAAAATTATAAAATTTCAGAAACTAGGGAATTTCGTGACAGTTTGCAACATTTGTGGGGTGCAATAATGACGGCTACTGACAGTTCGATATGTACACGGAGTACCTATGGCTGCGAACGTTAAAAAATGAATTACTCTATTTTTAGTATTTTTATTATAGCATCGCTTTTTGTCTATTACGATACGCGAATGAGTATTATAATAGCATCAGTACGAACGTAAAGTAGATAATAGTATATTATGATACGAGTTTTATAAGAAGCATTTTGTAGCACGCACGGATTTAGGGTACGACGAGCGAAGCGAGGAGTGCCTCAAAGGAGTAAGTGCTACAAAATGCCTTATAAACGAGGTATCATACAGTATTTTATCTACTTTTCCACTTTTTAAAGCAAAAAATGAAAATGTTTAGTATTTTATTATAGCATTGCGCATTACGCGTTTGCGTATCGTAATAGCCTCAGTACGAACGCAAAGTAGATAAAGAATATTTTGATTTTTGAAATATGTAAAATTTCAAAAAATTATTTTTTCAATACCTTCTTGTAAATTTGTGTTATATCTACTAAAATTTCTATGATAAAGTAACATGTCAATGACGAGAATGGATAATACGTTATTTTATTCGCTAGTTTATAAAACAGCAATTTTTAAGCAAATATCTTATTTAAAATCCTGTACGATATTACATCTTAGAATATAAATGTACTTCATCAAATATCAACGACTTTTTGTCCCGAAATTAACTTAAATTATTATTTGAATGTGCAGAAGAAATATTAATTTCTTTTCCGCCTGTAGTTGCTAGCTTTCGACTGAACATCCAGCTTGTTGTTAACTGATTCCTCGATGTAACTTTCTGCCACGGTAAACTAATTCATCCACCGCGTGTTTTGATAGTTAAGAGAACAGCTCCAACAGTGGCTAACCAGTTGGTCAGGTTACCCCTGAAATTATTTTTATGGTGTATCCAAATTTTCTTCAAAAATCTTTTCTTGCTTCTTTAACAGCTGATGTTACTTCTCTCTTTTCTTGATATTTGTCATAGTTTTCTAATTTTTTTGTATTTAGGTATTTTCTGCATTTTCCTTTTATCTCCATAATGTTCTTTTTAATAGTCTTTGTTTCGTCATTCTATTCTTCCGCTATTTCTTTTTGTTAACGGCGTTTAATATGGTTTCTTTGATTTCCTTTCATTTATTGTATAGATCTGTTTATTATTTTCGTTTTTGTTTCAACGGAGAATTTCTTAATATTTCTTTCTATACATACGGTTTTTAAGTTGGTAGCCCTTTATTTTCTGCCTTTTGTCTGGATTTTCTTTTAGTTTGTATTTCCATCTTCATTAAACAGTGGTCGTTACTAATTTCCGCTGGTCTTGTCACATTTGAGTGCATATATATCTTTATATTTGACTTCTATATTACCAATTACTGATACTTATAATTCTCTAAAAATTATTGTTATTAACTTTTTCTTCTTCTTTTTCAATTATTCTCTCTATTCCTGCATTTTGGTGTGCTACTCGTCCATTTAAATCTCCCACAGTAATTATGTTGTGATTATGTTTTCCCATGTGTGACCATTATAGTACACTTTTTTCTCTAGAGATGTATTTCCACACGGAATATTCTTTGTTTTACAATGCTTTTCAAACTACTAGATGATATTACTAAACTGACCTTTCTCTTTGCGTGTCTTTTTCTCCTCCACTTTAGACGCCGTATATTTTTACTTCATATTATATTTATTTAGTGCATCAAATATTTTGACTGTTTATATAACTAATTTCGGAGGCTTTCACGGCCAGAAGTAAGAAAATGCTTCAGACTTTAAATTGAACAGTAGAATTATGAAAATGTGGGCACCTTGTCGTTGCTCACAACGTAAAAAATAAATCTAGCTGATTAACAACACACCACCTACCTTTATTGCTTCGCTGCATACCTATATAAATTGTACAGGTGAAGGGGTTGCGGAAAGAACACAAAATAGTATCAGCAATAGGGGTATTTAATTAAACTCAAATAATCGGATATGAACCATATACATAAGCCATGAAGGCTAAAGTGACAGTAACTTACATTTGTAGGACAATTGCCTAACAATAATAAACCCTAAATAGGAATCAACTTCCAAGTATTTTAGTCACAAAATATGCCAATTAATAGCTCGAGTACAACTCAGGATCGCCACCCTGATATCGCATTTGTCATGTGAGTACAATGATTAATGACTCGCTCTTTACCGTTATTAATTGATTCATTAACAGGAGTAATTAAACACGCTTCAATCTGATTTTCTAAGGCTTAGCAAGAATTGATTATATTTACGGCAACTGCCTTTGTCTATAAAACGCTGAAAAATGCATGTCATTGCATTTATAATTCTATGTTATGTCCAGCGATCGTGAGGGGAAGTATCCTGGTATGTTGCATCTTGACAAATAGGACTTCTACGCAGGATTTGGCTGCCTACTTCATAGAATCCAAAAACGCCACTATCAAAGAGAGCAGTTAACTGCGGCAAAAAAGCAGCCTGGCATTCTGGAATTTTTAGCCAGCTAGCATGTAGACGCCGTATGGAGAGCGGCTTAAGTATCGAAATTAGTATGAAAAATGTACCTAGAAGGGCATTCTTACCAAAGCTGTTTACACCCGTTCGTGACGAAAACAACGCCGCTGGTGGTTTTCGTTTGTTTAAACAAAAGCGGTCTTGGCCTGCTCCTAGAATTTCAAATCCGCGAAGGCGCTTTTTAAAAAATCAATAATAATCGAGGAACTCGACTGTTTGCCTTCTTAAGAAAAGCCAAGCAAGCGTGCTTCGACCAGAAACGCCTTGCAGGAGCCTTATCTCGCCGTCCGAAGATTTCTGCGATAAACCTGAATTGCTTTGCTACATTATTTAAATATAAAGTGGTCCGAAAAAAGGTGCTAATTGCTAGAACGCGCTATTGAAACGAGGCGTTACAGTAACTGTACTCCAACGTTGTTTATTAATACGTAACATTATTACCTTTGCTGCTTGCCTTTTATTTCCTGTGTTTTATTCTTTCTTTTACTTGGCAATTTGTTTCTCGTTGCTGTGCTGTCTTTGGAGGCTGAATTATGTCTTCTGTATTTCCTTGTCTTTATCTCCTTTCGGTGCTGGTTTAATTTGATTGTGTCGCTACAGAACCAGAGTGAACTTGGGACTTCCTCAATGACCTGGATCAATGCTGGAGACATTAGATAAGCAAATGAAGTTAATCGTGTAATATGGATATATTTATGCGTGATTGTAATTCAAAGTGCATAAGCATAAGCGATAATATGATTCATAATGAGCAAGAATACACCAAAAATGTATGGATAGTTGTAATGTGTATTAATCTGTTAATTAATTAAAGCGTAGACTGGTATCATAACGTAAGCATGTCATAGATATGAGGTTGGACTTACCTCCACTTCTTTACTTTTAGATTTTATAACTAAATTAAACTTTTACATTAATTAAATATATTGGCGGAAGCTGCCAGTGTAAATACACCATTAGGGATTATTTAATTATTTACCGCTTGTATCGATTTTACGTTTTATTATTACTATAATCAACCATAGCTTATCTGAGAATCTTCGACTCTTAAGAGTGATTCTAAACTTTTATTTTAAGTCACAATAGTCAAGATCATAACCGAACCTTCCAATTTAGGTTTGAGAGTTGATGTAATAAATAAATTAGTGGCGCCTTTTGAAATTAGCGTATAGATGACTGAAAACCCATCCCTGCTTACGCAGATTAGCTAGTGGGCCCCGTTGAACGCAAAAGTGTATTCTCAACTCGCTATTTGATTTACATTGAAGAGCCATACGCAGGTCTTTCGTTTCAGTTAGTTTAATTTAATTTTCTATTGAGTATTGTAGCGTTCAGCGGTTACAGAAGTTAGGGACTCTTCTTCTCGCCCGGTCTTCTAACACCTAACAAACTCCTCTTTCAACATTCCGTTAGTCACGTGTTCTATTAATATTTACACTACATCATTTAACAGTATTTTATGTTTCTTTCTTGTTGCTCGTCATTCTATGATATTCTTTCTTCTACTACCGTCCGCTGCAGCTCGTCTCAAACCTTATTAAAAAAGAAGGGTATCGACAAAACAGGCTAGCAGCCTCTTCAAATGTAAAATAAGACTGCATACAGAACTTCTAGTATGTTAAGAATTGTTGACCAACACGGTAAGACAAGAAAAAATAAACACAGTGTGAAATGAATCGTGGACGACTAATAACCTAGAATATAAAGAGAAGGGATACGAAAGACCAAGAAGTTGTATTAGCAATGAAAAGGATTAGGATTGACTAATGTTCTTTGACAGAAATAAAAAGGAAAAGAAAGTCACATGATTATTAAAAATAAATAATACTAACAGAAAGAAGATTCATATATTCTCAGTGTTTGTAAAAAATTAACGAAGATCTAATGAATCTTTCTAGTTTATGCCAATACAAATGTGTGTAGACCATAATCTAAGAATTTGTAATATAGGCCAATAAAACCAAATCAAGTACTCAGCAAAAGAAAATTAAATTCAGCTGACGTAAGCAAAGACCGCAAGTAGTGCTGCGGAAGATGCGAAAATTAAATCATACAGAAAAAAGAGAAAAAATAAGTTATTACAAGATAAATCATCCAAAACGCTTAAAATACGTTGAACAAACATTGGAATGGGATAAAAATAAAAATAGTAGGAAAGGATATCAAAGATATCTGTCACGAGATTTACACGAAACTTGCCTCACAAGTGGATGTTTTGAAACTAACAATTTTGAAAACATCAAAGGAAATCCCTATAAAAATATACCACAAATGTTAATTTTTCTCTTATCGCCCTTCGTACTCATCGCAAAAAAAATCAAGTCTAAATTTTGCTTCAAACGTTGAAAAAACTTAATGAGTGATTAGATTTGTAAATAAGCTGTTCACCCTGTATATATTGGGATAGCATGTTGCTTTATCTGCTAATAGTTATTGAGTTAAGGCAACAATGGACAGACATTATTGTTTTAAAGGCGCTCACCCTGTATATATTTGACCAAAGGTATATTCGGTTTTAAGCAAGCTAGACATCTAATTAGCATGGAAAATATTGTCTTCCTCCAACAAATTATTTTTGAGCTGTAGCGCCTAGGAACAGACAGATGCAATTGAGAGAACACGTTTTTTCACCATTTAGCGACCCTGAAACGTGAGACTTGAATAAATCGTGGAAGGTGATGTTTTTAAGATGAAAAAAATCAGAAATTAACCAAATAAAAAAAGAAGCAATCAACTAATACAATATGAGTGGACAATTCCACACATCACTATAATAACTATCAAGGGATCAAATAAATATCAGATATTCAATATAAAACAATCTGAAATGCGTTAATACAATAATAACAATAAATGTCATTATTACTATAAACGAAATACATTAAAAATAATTGAAATTTATAGTTAGGGCGAGATTCAGTACATATGCTAGTTGTATTCTACATATAATGATTAAATCCAAGTAATTAGCATACGTCTGTTCTTCCTTCTAACCCCAGGAGAATTAGGAATCCGCATAACATATTCATTCCAGTATTTTATTATTTCCATACCTAGCACTCAATGTCCTCAGCATTGCATACAAAATTGAAACCGGCAACTAAAAACGTTACCTTGCAAGGACTTCAAGTGAAATGACCCAGCTTTACACACCTCGATAGAAATGCATAATATAACCTGTTAGTAAATTAATATCGGTTTGAACTTTTTGCTGCTAATTAATTAGTATTCACGCCGAGGTTTTATGAACTAAAATGTGATAAGTCGCTAGATTTTATTATAAATACAGCATTAAGCGACCATTGTTGGAAACTAAAATACTGACGAAAGGCATTGCAACATTTCATCAACTCTGTTGATTCCTTTCTTCGGACGTACAATCAGAATTTTGGAAAAAGTAGATGAAATAATAGTTTAAAACGTATTTCAAAAACCAGTCGTTGGTAACATAAAAACAAGACATTTTTAATTAATCCATAATGATCCATTTCCCTAATTCAAACGTATCGGAAATGCTTTTCTCTTTCTAGTCCATCAGTTTAACATAAATCGGTATATATCTCAGCATTAAGCATTCAAACTATTTTGACTTTTCACGCTTTTGTGCTTTCACTTTTAAATTGGATGATAAAATTTGATTATTAAGAAACGAAAGCTAAATTCCTTCTGATGAATCGATTAATCAAACGAACTGTTATTTTTTATTGTGAAATGTACAGCCGATGTGTATTGTTAAAAATATTGTCTTAAAAGACCAAATTCGGCAATCTTAGAAAGACAATACATTTTCGTGTTACACAAGGCGTACTAAGACGAGTCAGGCAGCATTAGAACTCAGTTATTACGTAATCTATAAAAAATGTATTAAACAAAACAGAGACGAAAATGTTAACTCAGTGTTGAAACTGATTCAATGTCATGAACCTAACCTCAAGTTGATTTTTTAAAAGGTAATTAATATTCCTTACGGCAACTAACGCAAAAATTTAATAATTCTGAAAAATGTATTTCTTGGTAAGATATCTAATTTGTAATTTCTAATAGATTCTGGATTAAACTGCTGCATGGTAGGGGTTATATTTTTGTTTCGATATTCGTAGCGACTGGTTAACCCACGACATAGTCTCTAGTCTTGACCTAAAGCGAAAAGGCTACCTATGAACCGAGCGCTTCAGTGCTTAAACCCGTAAGACCTTTCATTATCGTTCATTGAGTTGCCGTTGGAATCTAAATTCTTCTATTTTTTCCATGGCTTGGTTTCTTATCGACGTTGACTGATTTCCACTGTTTGGCCAAACTTTCTGAGCCCCGAAGAGTGATCCAGATCCGCTGTTAAACTCTGTGGACCAGTATTCCATCACTTCCCAAGTTACCTTTTCAGACCTAGGGCTCCGAACACGGCCACCCATTGAAATCGCCGTTCCAGCTGGTGAACGTGGCATATTTGCAGATTCGGTATTGTTAAATTCTACATTATGTATAATCGCAATATTACTGTAACATTGCGAATAGGCAAAGCATCTTACAGTCGAGAGGTAACTTGATGCAAATCAGGGTCTTTAATAAAAAAGGGTGTAATTCCTGACTAAATATGATCCTTTATGCGGTTCATATATGAGTTGTTGGTTATTTGCTTAACGAAAACCAGGTCTGAGTTTTCCCCTTCTGAACTCCATTTGAATAGAATTACTTGTACAGAATGTAATACCGTGACGTCACCCACAGGGATTTCTCCCCGTACTAATAGCTTGGTAAGGGACCAGCTTCTGCTACGTTTACAAGTAGTGTAAGCACCAACCAGATGAAGCTAAGGCGAGTTCATATAACGAAAACCACAAATGTTCAAAATAATGTATGTTGGTAAAAACCGCGTTTATAAGATTTTCTGAAACATATCTCTCCAAGCATCCATTATACGAGTTTGCAATTTCTCTAAAATAGCAGGGTCTGTGTCGTACACCTTCGTTTTCAATCGGCATCATATTAAACATTTTAATGTAGTCAGATCAGGTGATCTTGGTGGCCCATAAATTCCAACTCATCAGCTACGATATTGTGTTTTGCGCTGGTGTGTTATTCCGTTAAATGTACGTGCTCTGTCACTCAATTAAATTAATATCTTCTTAAAGTATCATCCACAGTGTTGCTAGATAACTTCATTTTCTTTTGATATAAGAATTGGTAGTTGATGAAGAAATAAATGCCAACAAAAGTTTTGATCTCTAATTTTGTCTAGTTACATTTTACACATTTTTACTTACCAGTCCAATTGACTGTGTGTGTATGGTTTGTTATCCCAACGTCGAATAGTCACCTGGCTCAGTACTGATCCAGTGGACTGCTGAAAAATATTGGATATACGAGTACATAATACGATTTACAACCACTATATATTTTGACAGCACACGACAAACTGAGTCTTTCAGACCGAGCTATGTAAGGTAGTCTTGGTCAGGTTATGTTAGCGTAGGTTATATCTTCTTGGTGGGGGGGGTTACAGTGAGAACTCGAGCGCTCGGTAAAGAGTTCGACTCCCGGCCGGGGCTTTCCGGTTCTCACTTAGGTAAGACACGATAATTCAATGACTCCCGCAACCCCTGATGTAATGCAAACAAGCGGTTTCAGAGAGGAACGGTAGAAGAGCTTAGGGAAAATAGTTAGATTTTTTAAGTTCTTGTACCGTCAATCAGAACAAAATTCTTATCATAATATTTCTATGTATTTCGGCTATTTCGGTTTTCTTTGAAATTTATTGGCATTGTCAAGAGTCATTTAGAACTTCCCAAAACTGATCTAAATTTTCATTGGTATTGAAAACACCTCTCAAAATTGACCTGATAATGATTTTATGTCCTCCACATTTTTTATTAAAATTAGCCCCCTTTTTGTTCGCATTTCAATCCACGCTAAACTAAATTATACTGATTCTCTTTATATTTTTAGGTACCATGGGTTCTGTCGGTTCCTTCAAGTTCCTAGAAGATTTATCCATTGTGTTTTGTCATTTTTACTATCTAATTTGTTATGGTTTCTCGTTTCTGAATTTAAAACCCCGCCTGTAAAGGAGCATTGCTAATCACGTGCCTGTTTTTGGTCGCTTAAGTAGCACACATTCCGTCTCATCGATCCGTCTTTGGAAGTAAAATACAGAGCTAGAAGGGATCGGTCGTTGCAATCACAGCGACTGATTCTTTCTAGCGCAGACGCACGCAGAGGCATACGAACACGTGTTTTCAGCCGTTATTTCAAAGCAGCATAATTTTGTTGTGACGCTCGCCTTAGGTCAAGTATTATTTCGCTAAAAAAAGTCAGTTGTGTGAGTAGAAATGAGAGGGAGTGAACGTTTTACTCCGCCTCCATCTGGCTCGTTAAAACATATATGTATGTTTAGGCGAAAATGTATGCGCGACCCCTCTTGTCTGGCATTCCGTGGCTGTGGGCTGCAGAAGGGATTCTAACGCTAGCTTCCAGGAAGACAACAGGTGATCGTTGGTTCCGCTACGATGGAGGACCTTGGCCTTCGTCGTGCAATGTCGAAATTAAGTGAAACTGCGTGGGTGTGACGTAAGTGACGTTTTGTGTAGTTATTAGCCGAAGAGTTCCTCTTATCGTAGAGTTGGCAGCTTCGAATAACACCTCGTTTGGGCAGATTAATGTTGTGGGAATCTCTGTTGAAGCTTATTGTAGCATAATAAAGTTCCGTTTATCGTAGCGAGTCTTTGCCGTGTTGTTACGGACTTTGTGTTACCCTTGTTGGGGATGTTAACGTCTTCCAGACCCCCCTTCCTCGACAGACCTCCTGGGCTATTCCGCAATTTCTTCAAGGCTCTTGGGCGCAGTTGCTTGGGAACGACCACCTACAGCTTCGTTGGACGTCGAGTTGCAGTAACCTGGACTACTTAATGTACCGCATTTTTGTAATAGTTTTATAGTGCTTAGATGGATCCATGTTGGGGGACTTTTGGCTCGATATGGTCAGAATTAGCAACACTCTAGTTGCGGTCGTCCTTAATTACATTCAAAGGATTGGATGGCTTGAGTGATACCCAACTTGGAGAGCTGCTGGTAGGTAGCACAATGGGCCCACTTAATGCGTTCTAAGTGAGAGTGAGGTAACTCACCCTCCATTTTTAATCCAGAATCCAGAATCCAGTGCCTAGATTACAGTGAACAAACTGATTTATTCAAGTGTCGGACATTTCGCGTAACGTTGCTGTCAATTTAGAATTTACCGTTTAAACTTTTGTAGCTGTCAGTACTCTAAATTAAACATTTGCCGTCAGTTTAATGTTTACGATTAGCATAACATTGTGTCACGTTTATTTGTTGGCAGTCAATTTTGATTGTTTATGATTCAGTTCCTTGAATATTTAATGTTGTTACTGTTTGCGAGTCCTTTAGATTATTTGCTATCAAATTTACCGCTCTTAGCTAGTTTAAACGCTACGTGATTTAACCCTTACTAACCTTTCGTTACCTTTAAATTACTCAACCAATGTTTACTTGCTTATTGTTAATATATCGTAGTTTATTTCCAATTAGTTGTGCTTTTTATGTTTGTGTTATTTGCATGCGGTTTTGTGTGTTATTCTTTTGTAAAAGTAAGTCCAACGCTGTTATTCGTGGTTCCGTCGGCAAAGCACTGCCAAGGTTGAAATTAGAAGGTGTACTTATTTGTTTCCACTTTTCTCGTGGCCTCACCTGTGTATTTGCTCTATTAGGAAAGTGGTGGCGCCTTGGCATCAAACATCTGCTTTTCTTTTAATAGGCCGTTGCCCTGGTTAGTCTAGTAATGAACCACTCCCATCTCCCGAGTGACGCCAGCACCCCTTTTTGTTGCAGATTGGGGCAACGCTCCTGTGTAATTCGTTCCTGTCATTTTACGCGCTAGTCACTTAGCTAGTTAATGCCATATCGTAAAGTCTCGTTTGTGTTGTAACAAACTAACGCTTTGTCGTAAAGTAGTGTTTAGGCTGTAACATGTCCATTCAATCTTTTTGTTCTATATTTCTTTTTCTATCACTTTTTGTATTCTTTTGTGACCTTCTTTTTCTCTCTTCTTGTAGAGGCTATTTCGTTGCTTTTCTGGGTAATCTACCATTCTCTATTCCTTGGGCTTGTCCGAATTATAGTAATTATTTTCGTTCCATTTCTTCCACTATAACACTATTAATTCTTATTCTTTCGACTCTTGGTACTAGCCACACCTCAGTTCCATATAGTACTACATTTGTTATAATTGTGTTTTATATCTTTGTCTTACAACATAGTATTTATTGCTCGAATTACATTTTAGTTTTTTGCTTCTTAATTTATTTTTCTTTTATTCATCCTTTCTTTCTTTATTCTCATTCTTTACATTCTTCTATCATCTCTCCTGTGTCCAGTTCTAACCCTTCTCTCTTTGTGGCTAGCGGTAACTATTTTTCTTCTTAGTGTTAAATATTAATCCCCATTTTTCGTATTTTTTCACTAGTTGTCTGATCATATACTTCGCACCATTTTTTCCTTGAGAAATTATCAGCTGATTGTCAGCGCATTGTAAGGTATATATTGTTTCTTCTCTTCTTGGTATTCCAACTTCTTTGCATTTACCTTTCCACGCTCGTATGCCTTTATCCGCATAAACTTCAAACCACGTTGGTTACAACAGACACCCCCGCTTCAGGCCCTTTGTTACTCTGAATAACGTGGCTAACTTTGCTCCTTTCTTGACATTAGCTATCTGCCATTCGTACAAGTTTTCCACTAGTATAGTCTACATTTTCTTAATATCTCCGTATGCTTTTATCAGGTCTATCAATACCAGGTATAATTATCTTCCTGCAACCTGTCCTCTTGTATTATTTGGAACAATATGAATAAGTTCACTACTACCTGGTATAAAACCAATGTGTTATTCTAATTCCTTATCGTATTGTTCTTCCACGTGATTTCTTATTAGCCAGCAATTTCGCTGCAGTTATAACATATATCTCTTCCTTTTTGTGTATGAGAGTCATCCATGCTGTTTGCCATTCCAGTGGAATTTTTTCCCTCCATTTATGGATTGATTTATTAACTCATCAGAAGACGAAGACGGTGTTGTTTCGCCAAAATATTACCGTGATTTCTTCAAATCTTTGCGTTTCGCAGTCCCCAGATGACAAAGAACAGTTTTTTTTTTTCAATTCTGTTTACCTGTCTTGTTTGTCTGTCTGTCTATTGGCGGTATAACTCAAAAACTATTTGTTTCAGAAAGTCGATATTTTGCATGCCGATTATATGTCTATCGGGCACAAAATCGATATAATTTCGGTCAAAATATATACAGGGTCAGCATCTTAAAAAATACAATTATTCCTATTTTAGCTTTAATTCAAGAACTGTTAGTTAAATAAAAGTAATATTTGGCACATAGCTCACATATTCACCCTTGAAAAAGAAGGGCATATTTTGGATACAACATATACAGGGCAAAACAAATTTAATTCTTTTTTTCCTTGATAATTTGCAGAATTTTTAGTTTCAAAACTTTCAGTTGTGAGGGAAGTTTTGTGCTTGTTACAGATTTTTTCAGTCAATATGAGATGCTTCATATGCAGCTCCAATTTTTCGATATGTTTGTGTTCCTCTATACTTGACATCTCTATGTTTTTCTTTAGTTTCTGGTTTAATGTATTTTGGTATAGGTAGTACGCATTCGGATATTAAAAACTGTATTTTATTTCTTCTTGCCTCTCTGTCTTTTCATAGTTTGGTATATTGTTTAATGTTTATGTGTACTTGTTTGAACACTGTCTTGGCTTTCCTCTTGGCTACCTCCACATGTTGGTCTTCTATATACGCTCTTACATTTTCGATTATTGTTGATTATTATCATGCTGACAAGCGCTGACGTAGTCAGCTGTTGATTTTCTGTTTCTTGCTTCTTCTCTCCAAATGCTAGTATGACTGTTTTTATACCTATACCTAGCAGGCCTATATCTCCGTTATAATTTCTTACCTCTTCTTGAAATAATAGTCCTACTACTTTATCGTTGATTTATCTCCCAACTTTTCCGTTAAAGTTAGTTCAGATCATTTAATTTGCCGTAAGCGACGTCCTTCCCCGTTAGTGCTTTGTCTTTGAATAAAAAATCAATGTACTTTTACTATCAAAAATGTTGGCTGCTCAGTGATGCGTTTCGCATGTCTCGGCTGGAAACACCTCAGCTCATCGACTTACACCGCCTGGCGTGAACCCTCCGCATTTCTTTTTGTGTTCAAACAAAATTCTTTTCTTGACATCTTTATTAGGTGTTGCATAAATCTTTCAATTTTCTATAGATAGTATTAGCAAATGTAATGAGAATAGCCGACGAACCGGCTTGATGCTCTCTATTTACCTTAATTATCAGAGATTATAGCGAAAGTGGACGTTGGAATTTGACCGATAGGATAGTTAATTGTTTATACGAAATCGTTAAGTTGGACAATGCTTTAACGATTGCATTGTTTCTGAAGCGATTTTCTCCGTATATTTGTAGAGCGTTAACTACAACCCTTCATTTAGGACTAGAAACACTTTTGATACATTCAGTACGGGATCAGCTAAATCTATTTATTAACATGATCCCGTGTGCTGTTTATGCACAATATTTTGTGTCAACCGACGTATAAATTGCGATAACACCCTGTATACTTTTATTATAGATTGGAATAAATTTATGTAAAGATGAACTTATATAAAATATGCCCTTATTTAAAATTTATTACTATTGAGCTTAGTTCTTTTGCTAGCTCCGATAGAACATTTACTCTTAAATCAGGTTAGGTTCAAGCTTTATAAAATATGGTCAATTATTTTTATTTATTAATCTTCGCTATCGTCTTGATTCGCAAAATTGTTATACTTTATAGTTAATTGGTATTACGAGAATTATTTCTAAATGACTCTTCTACAACTGTCAATGTCAAACTATAAAAAGTGAAAAGTTAGTCGAACTCATATCTGCTATAATTAATATCATTTCAAATATTGACAATACTAAGTACTTGCTTTAAATATCTTATTCACTCGCTATTGAAATTTATTACTGATTATTCCTCTTTACATATATATGTAATTACCTCACTTAAGTGCTCAGATGAGTTGCTCCGTCGAACTATGCCTCCTGCTTACTGATGTTCTGGAATGGCCATGTAAATACAGCTCTGGTTAACCATTTGCGACAACTGTTGTTATTAATTGTCCTTTTTACAGCTTGAATGAAGATACCATTACCGCAACCTACTGCTCTGCAGGAACCGCCTTACTTAAAGCTGCTACTAAAACCTGTCAGCAATCCAAGCTGCCACAATACGGATGCGCATTCACACAGCAACTGCCTCCAAATCCAACTCAGGTGTAGATGTGACCACCCAGCAGTGACTCCAATGCACTTTATCCAAATCAAACATGAAATGTTCAGACTGACCTCCAACAATAAGTTTAATGCGGTACACCTGTAAATCCAACTCAGGTGTAGATTTTATTCAAATCAGACTTTACATCACTAATTCCAAAAAAACTATTTTGTAGATCGCAGCTGTTCAACCTCTTCATGTAATACCATTATTTAATTCCTTCTCCATTAGTCCATTTCCAGCTTTATTTATTATATAGTTTGTTTAAAATATTTACTCTGCCTTAATTTTATAGTAAATTAATCACTGATACCCTTTTTATCTTAATTAAATAATAAAATTTATGTAAATAAAGGGGTTTATTTTCAAATTTTGCTTTTTATCGAAATTACATGTACATTTTTATAATCAAAAATTTGTTGTTATTCTTAAACTACAATTCACCATAGTAATCTATCCACATATTTTTTTTAAACTAACACTCCTGGATAATTTACAATACAATTTATTTATATTACATTTGACATATCAATTGACTTTTCAAATAATTATTCGAGTTTTGCCTTTCGCACATATTCAAACTATCTTATAGTTTGTTCTGATCGTTATTTAGTTTCAACTATGAATTGTTCTCTGATACTACTAAATAACTATCTTTATTCCTTCAAATATCATTTAATTCATATGTTAGAACCATTTTCTAAGAATATTGATTACATTGCAGGGTTTGAATTAAATCTGTAATTTTTAAATAAAAAATCGAATAGCTATACTGTTCTTTTACTCTCCTTAGCATAGAATTTCGGCTTAGACCGCGTAGTATTTGTATATGAACACCCAGCATTTTCTGGCTTAATGTGCCTTGCACCTTGTGAAGTCGAGCAAAAACCAGCTCGATGGCCATGCTCTTTGGTGGCTCGTGTTGTTTGAGTATCTTGAGAACGGGGATACTTAGGCAGATTTGGCCGTTTTGCTGTTTGTGCATCCATATTTACTAACGTTTCGCAAGACCTTGCAGCTTGCATCATCAGAGTGAAAGTCGCACTAAGAACCGAAGGTCGGTGTGGAGCTATTTATAGTCCTCTGTGACAGGCGCGCGGAGTGGCGTAACGCTGGCGCTGGTTGGTCGTCCGAGTGCAACGTAATCCGTGGGGCGTGGCCGTATGACGCAGAGTGGTTGTAACGCTTTAGATCGTGTATCACAGGGGTCCACGTTTTACTAAGCTTAAAGCCATCTTCCCTGTTGATATTATTTGGATGTTTTTCTATTTCTATGGCTTCACGTATCACTCGCGGGAAGTAATGAGGTATTCTGGCAAGTACTCTGGCATGCTCAAATTCTAAAGTGTGCCCATTTGTAAACGTATGCTCAGCTACGGCTGATTTTGTGATGCGTTTGTGTTTGCAATCGCCTTTATGTTCTTGGAGTCTTAGATCAACGGAACGACCAGTCTGTCCAATGTAACTCGAGCCGCAAGAACAAGGAATGCGATATACGCCAGCGGTTTTTAAACTTGGAATCTTGTCTTTTACCGATCTGAAGCCGTAGCGTAGGTTCGGATGCTCACGACCCCTCGCCGGCATTTTCGTTAAAGTACCGCTTTACTTATTTTTGCTGTAATAAAATTGGCACTCTACGCGTAAAGCTCATAACATATAGTCCCATTTCTTGTATTCCATTTCCATTTTCTTGGTTTTCGCGAGGACTATTATGGATATGCTACTAAAATGTTTGAATAAGAAGGTAAATAGAATTTTAGTTAAAATTGTATATTAAATACCGGTCCTTCGAGCCGTATGCTGATCACTTCGCTTCCAACGAAACATCCCTACGTTTCTATAACAGAAAACTAGTGAGATGCAAATCAGTTAACTGATTCACTGTGAAGTCAATGTGCAATTGCTCAATATAATAATTTTCAATATTTACATTTGTGTCAAAATCTAGCAAAATATTTCCGCGAAATAAAACCGAGCATGCGTTACTGTTTATGCTTGATTAGTTTTAGATATAGCAAAATAATAGATTAAGACGTTGATTAGTGTTAATTTAAAAACCTATTGCGTTACACTTTTGACGTATCAACAAAAACTAGCTCGACACTCTCGACATTGTTAAATTAATCGTATATTGAATTAATTGGTTATGAATATACTTCATTCATTAATAAACTTTTTATTGGCTAATACTACAACTAAGTATCTGTCAGTTGGAAAATTTAATAGAGTTCTCGTTTATATCAAGTGATTATTAATGAATATTCGATGTATTAATGCGTGAGGTCAATGATTTGGATGACATCGATAAATAATGTGAATTTTTACTGCTGGCAGGTGAGCGGAGAACGAAATCGAATCTAATTTCTGTAATATCGGCTGTCAGTTTATATGGGCAGTTAAATTTCGCCGTTATTTATTATAAACAACATACATTCGTACGGTGGTACCTTACAAACCAATTATGAATGAAACCTTCAGAAACGCTGGGACAACAATTTCCAGCCGCTGATTGAACTTTTACTAGCTCTACATTTAAAATTCATGTTCTAAAAACTACAGTATTTTCAACTTTCGAAATTACGACACTTAAAAAGTTGCTCGTATTTGCACAGAATAACTGGAACAATAACTTTGTTTTTTGGAATAAATATTAAAACGAAAAATAATTTATGCATGTACAAGTATATCACTTATGTGTGTTACATTAGACGACGGTTACGTCATTGAAAAAATTACTTTTTATTGATTTTAGTTATTGTACGAATTATGCCTTTTATTGCCACAATAATTTAAGATAGAAACAGACAAGCAACAGGTTTATAACCATAACCATAAACATGTTTGCATTTCTGTCCATGCCAAATCTTTGTAATCTATTGGTTGCTATCTGAATGGTACAGTAAGGTTATTACAATCGTTTTCACTTTTAAGAAAATAAAAACTAAACCGTTATATCGAATTTGAAAAGTAATTAATATTGATTAAACTTTAAAATGGCACATCCTAGACTCATCTGCTCTTTAACTACAAAACCAGGATTTACAGTTAACCTTATAAAACAGCTTCGCGATGGTCCATCTGAATATCGAAATTAGCATAAATTAAGTGCGGATTTTCATAAACTTACAAAATATATTGTAAAGTTAAACTATTGCGCAAAAAATTTTTTCGGTAATTTATCTGTCACATTTTACGTATCGTGAAAGTATTTTTGTGGTTGCTGAACAATAAACAGTTTCCTGAACTGTCACTATCACTAACTGTAATAATATGAACTGATTTAATGCTGATGTAGCATTTTTATTGCACAATATATTATTGTAATCTTAGTAACAGTAGACTGGTCGAATGCTACTCTCTATTTATATATCTGTCATTTATATTGAATTATATTATATAATTTTATAACATGGTACAAACGTAACTAATGCTCTTTTTAAATTTCCATTTTCAACCCGCCTAAATATGCAACTATTTTCACCATCAACCGCGACCTTTCAAGCTACAATTTATACGTGCAAAAGCTAATCTGCATATAATATAGTCAAAAAGTTATGTTCGAGAAGTCAATTAAATTTATAAGCGTCAGTTGAACACGTTAATTCTTCGCCGCAAAAATTAAATATTTTGTACGAGCGTTTATTTAACCAATCTGGTATTTTTAAACGTACCTCACCCAGCCTTAAATTCCGCGGAGCAGTCAATCATTTGAAATCGCTCATTGACTGCGAATGCTAACAATTTACATAAAAAGTTATGTTGTTGCTCAGATATCTGTCAAACCCGATTAACCTTACAGTATTTAAATTGTGAGCATAATTAAAGTGTTTACCTAAGTGTCGCAAACGTCATCGGTGGATAGTTCTATGATATTGTTTTTTAATATATATGAATAGATAAGAGCATATCTATCAGAACCGAGTTGGTGCTACATAAAAGAATGCACGGAATATGCAGCAGATAAAAATTATCTAAATCAAACAGAAGACGAATCTATGAAAAAGGGCAACTAGACTAACATGGAACGTAAAAACGGAGTGAATACAAAATGGATGGAGGTGGTAAATGAAAAACTAGATATTAAAACGGCAACCTCAAACAAAACGAAGAAAATATGTCAGGAATGGAAGAAATAACAGGCTTTACACATTATACATATAAATAATGATGAAATAAAGGGCGCTTTTTAAGACAATGGTCAAATAAGATCCATACAAAATAACATGCGTGAGCAGCTTTAAAGAAAATTACATTAATGATATCAATGCGACGCTTATCAGCAAGGCCTTCAGACAACAAAGCGTATTATATTACCCAAAATTAAGCTTCGTAGAAAAAACAAATGTATTCGCTCAACGCCATGGCCGTGAAAATCAAATTAGTCCATATACTACCTTAGCAAGCAATTGTTCAAGTCGAATATATTCCAAAAATTAATTAATATATTAAACTAATAGTAGGCAGCAGAGATTGTTGGCTATAAAAAACTAATTACAAATTTAACTCTTCAAAATCAAGTATTGAGAAAATTCAACGAGTCTGTACCGGAACTCTGTTATTTTAAAATTATTCCGAACGCTTGCACGGGTATCTTCTCTGCATTCGCATAGCGATTTGAAAGTAACACCCATAGTTAGCAAGACTTATCGCTAGAATGCAACGACGCATGCGCAAGTAAGGTGATAAAACAAAAAACCTGACCTCGTGTTACTCCAGAGCTTAGGTCGGACAGCGGCGTCTTAGCCCTAAACACGCTTCGAGGCAGAAAGATTCTTCACGTCTATAAGAAAGAGGTAGAACAGTTAAGGGATTACTCCAAATAACGGTTTTATCACTGGAGATAGCACAACGCTAGGAGCACTAGAAAATGCATGCAAAAGCATTAATCTCTTATCAAGCCACGTCTTTCTTCTTTATTCGTGTCAGAATCATCTATCTTATTAACATATAATAAGTAATATAAAATATAAGATATACAACATAACATAAAATAACAAGTGTAAAAAATAAAATATTGAGTAAATTTGTAAGGTAGTTATATAAACGTATATCTGTCTAATCTCACATTTAAACAGTCTTCGCCCAAAAACGAGCCACGTCAAATGCATTTTTATTAGCTTTCACTAAGTCCTCATCGGTGCATGTTGCCGGGCAGTTATGACATTGATACATATGCCGCATGGTTTGTTCTTCTCCGCATTCACAAATAGTTTGCCCGTCATCCAGAAAACCCCACTTGTTTAAATTGACTTTGGATCTTCCAACTCCGCTTCTCAACCTGTTCAGAGATTTCCATACAACCCATTCTTCATTGTGACCAGGAGGTAGGTTTTCTGATGGTTCCATCCAATCGAGTAAGTGAGTCATTTTAGTTTTCCAGTTTCTGATTCTGGCGCTCTCTGGTTGCTCAGCAAGTATGGTGGAGGTGCGCATAAAACTTTTCCTGGATTTAAGTCTAGATTCCGGAGGTTTGCGCCCGAACAATGGATGTGTGGTGCTTTGGGTGATTTTCAGACGTTCGTTGTTTTGCAGCCGTTTCACGTCGTATCTCAGGAGGGGCAATTCCTGCCAGGCATTGTACTTTGTCGACTGGAGTTGGTTTCAAGCACCCTGTAATAATTCTGCATGTTTCATTGAGTGGAATAGTTACTTGTTTGGCATGGTTGGATTTATACCAGACAGAACTGGCATATTCACCCTCCGAATAGCAAAGTGCCATAGCAGATGTTCTTAGCATCAGGGGCTGGGTGCCCAAATCTGTGCCAGCTAGCTTTCGTATTATATTATTGCGGGCTGCCTGCTTCTGTTTCGTATTTATGCAGTGCTGTTTATATGTTAGGGAGCGGTCTAAAGTGACTCCTAAGTATTTGGGAGTGTAGCAATGTTTCAGTTCCACACCTTTCCAAGTTACTTGTAGTTTACTTCTGCTTTCTCTGTTTTTCAAGTGGAAAGCACTTACTTGAGTTTTCATTGGATTTGATTTCAGTTGGTTTGCTTTATAGTAGTGCGGCGTTGAGGCAGTTTTCCACTGTTATAAAATCTTTTGCTTGAGTCGCAAGTGCCAAATCATCAGCGTACATAAAGCTTTCCGTATTAGTGGGAGGTAACTGATCGTTGGTATAAATATTAAATAGGAGTGGTGCCAAAACACCTCCATGGGGTAGCCCATTTTTTTTATTTCTCCACCGGCTACGTTGACTCTGAAAGTGTACAAAGTATCTTCGATTGCTAAGAAGAGATGCTACTATTTGAGTAAGTTCATAGTCCTTAGTAAACTTGTATAGTTTAGGCAGTAGTATTTGATGGTTAACCGTGTCATAGGCAGCCGTCAGATCGATGAAAACCACGCCCGCGATCTTTCGGTTTTCGAAACCGTCCTCTATATGTTGGGTTAAATTGAGAATCTGTGCTGTGCAGTTTTTCAAGCCACGTGAGACAAAGGTTACAGTTTATAACTGCAGGTGTAAAACTTTGTGTAAAACAAAGCGAGCAACCACGAGTAATCTACATGCTGCCCACACGACTCGAGGATACACAATTAAACTATCGTAAGTGCGTCACGGAAATTGCTCACGTTGGTGGATGGTGCTGGCTTAAGGGGGTAAGCCCACCTGACAGAAAAAACTTTTCCAAAAAGGCAGAAAGACTAGTCCTAAATTCGAGAAAAAGAATGAGGTACGAAATTGACACTACCAAAAAACCAAAATAAACATAGGCAACACGCTGCAGCTTAAGAAGGCAGCAAACTATATTTGAGAGGCGACTAGTGAAGGCATTAAAAAGAGCTACAGCATAACAGCAAAACAAATTTGGACCGTTACAAGGGGAGTGTAACACGACAGAGGAAATGTACAGGTTTATAAACAAGCGGCACTTACCTGTTATGCAAACCCATTTTTGAAACGCTTATACTCGCATGAATCTTTGAAAAGCTGAAAAGGATGTTTATTCACAACCATATATATAATAAGATCATTACTGACTTTTAAAAAGTTGGAAAATGAGCTATTTCCAACTTGTAACTTTCCAACCGGTCGGAAAAGTGATTGCCGTCGCAGCGGTTGGAAAGTAATCCATTGCCGACCGCTGTGTAGCTAGAGACACTGGGAATCTCGTTCATCCAATTTTTCCAATTATTATTTAGAATAAAGTGGTTGCGAATAAAATAGTATAGTCTGAGATAGTTGACCTCGACGCTACGCGTCTCGGTTAACTACTTAATCTCTCGATAGCAATGAAACATTTTCCACCTCGGTATGTAATATACTATTACAACACACATAATTAATGCTGCAACTACCCCTAACAAGCTAGAACGACAAACAGCATCTTTAAACCGAGCATCCCCAAGGAATTGCTCACCTGGATGACCCCGGTATATCAAAATTTGAATGAGTTCGTATGACAGGAAAGTAACAAAAAGCTATAGTCCAAGCAGCTAAGAAAGCACTAGGTTTAAGGCACACAACAACGAAAAATGGGAAAATGGTGGTGCAATGATGACATAGAAAAATAGTGGGAAGATTAGTAGAAAACGTTAAGACCAACAATATAAAGAAATTGAAATGTATATCGGATGTAAATAAATACTTAAGAGAGAAATAGACGTGGAAAACTGAGATTTTGTGGAAATGAAGCAACGTATAAAACAAGGTGATATAAGAATATTGCACGAGTTATGGTGGCATAAGAAAATGACTAAGAAACGTAAACTAAACATCTATAACGTAACAATGATAAGTGTAATGGTATACGCAGCTGCAGCATAAAATATGGTGGAAGATAATACTCGTAAAAGAAGTATTATAGAAGTTGCGATCAATGTCCTACGAAGATCGTGTCGAATATCGAGCAGAGAAAGAATAACAAATGAAAGAATTGGGAGCCATAATAAATGATATAAACAAAAAACAACCTAGGAGCACGGACATGTCAAGAAAATGGTAGAGGGAAAAGTACCAAAAGCTGGCATGGAATGGATACTATCGGAGAAAAAAAAAGAAAAGAAGATAGAAGAGCTTGGGGAGAAGGAAGAACAATGACTCAAACTGAGACAGTAGAGAAACGGTCTGGAAATCGAAATGCTAGAAGCCGATAATATATATAAGATATAAAACAAATAATTAAAACACCTGAAATATGATTGATTGAATGATAACGTTCGTAAAATACTAAAGTTTAGACCAATACAGGTCTGAGAATATGCTGGAAGGCTTTAGTATCCATAAAAAGGAAATCAACATTAGACCAGACATTTATACCAAAACCAATCATGAAAAAACGTGAGAATATGGGATTGATTGAGTGATGCTGTTCGTAGCATACTATTATCTAAACGGATACAGATTATAGGATATACTAGAATACTTTAATATGTACCCATCTATCCATAAAAGAAAAATCAACCAGAGGTTTATACCAAAACAAATTATAAAAAATCATGAGAATATAGGATTAATTGATTGATACTGTTCGTACCATACTATAATTTAAAGAGATGCAGATTTTAGGATATAGTGTGTTGTGTATTGACTCCCAAGTATTATATATTGCCCTTAAGGAGTAGAGCATTAAATTTGTAACAGTTGGTAACAGGTGCCGCTACTCTAGGCATCCCTGTCCGGACGAACGCAGAGACGCGATAGGCCGGTCGCAGTGTTTGCATTAGTCTACATAACCCCGTAGCTCAGCTAGTGCATTTAGTAATAAAACATATTTCAACAGTAGAACGACTTTTATTTATCGCCGCAGAAATATAAAAGTGGTGTCAGTAGTGGGATTGATACATAAAATAACGGGAGCGGGCCGCTTAACGTAATTTCCACACCGACCACGTGCAACCGGGAGATTGCCCACAACGTGCCAAACAATGGCAGACGTGTCACCGAAACTCCTTCAAGCAATTTTCAGCATGTTGGCCAACGCAATCCAAACGTCTGCAGCACAAACGGGTTCAAATGCCACGGCAGCAACTATACAGCAACACGGTTCGCCTGGGCACTAGAATTGAGTAAAATTCCGTGAGAGCAGCATGCAGATTACGCGCGTGTATACATGGGCGTAGAGCTCAATGACGCCCTGAAGTTTTTCGCGATTCCAGACAAGCCAGACCTCTCCTATGGCGAAATCCACATAAAACTAACTGCGCATTTTGATTCCGCACGCAACAAATATGCAGAGTATCAAATTTCGGCAGATCAAGCAACACAAAGATGAGACTGTCACCAATTTATCCCTGAGATTGAGGCAGGGTCCAGCACTTTGCGAATATGGCAAATTTCTCGACCGCATGTTAATCGAACAACTGCTACTGAGTCTGGAAGCTCGAGACATATACGACGAAATTATCGCCAAAAATCCCACCACATTTACCTCCGCCTATGAGATCGCACACACACTTGGGGTGACCCGGAACACCACGGTACAAGTGCAAACCTCACAGCAAGCAATGAGCAACCCACAGCCACAGCATTTTGAAAACAGCCAGACCCAAGGAAACCCCTCTGTCCCACCGCAACAAACCAACCCGGATCAACAAGGGAGCCAAAACCGCTGTGCAGGATGCGGTGGAGCACACTTTCGCAGCCAGTCCCAATTTTTTGACGCCAATTGCAATAAATGTCGTAAAATGGGGCACATCAGCAGAGTGTGAGGTCACGCATACGAAAGATAATTACTAACCTAGTCGAAAATGTCGAATTCGAAAAACCCCCGGAGCAGATCACCACCACGCAGTAACTCAGCAAGATAGAGATCATCAGCATCATGCCATCTCCTGGACGGAAATTGCTCAACGTGCAGTTAGAAGGAACTCCAGTCAAGATGGAGCTTGACACTGGAGCTCCCTGCTCAATCATCAGCAAAAAAGCTAAATATAGTTAAGCGGTATTTTGAGTTACAGAAGACAGACAAAATCTTCACCAGATACACGGGCCACCGCATTAACTGCATGGGCCGCATCGAAGTAAATGCCACTATTGCAATAACGACTAGAAAGCTGAACCTCTACATGGTCGATGGCGAGTTCGATAAGCTTTTGGGGCGCGAATGGATCACGGAGTTCGCAAAGGAAATCGATTTCGAGAAACTCTTCTCGCACCCCGCCCCAATACACCAGGTACCATCCCTAACCGACAAACACTTAACGTCAGAGCAACAAAAACTATTAGACGGCCTTTTGTCACGCCATTTTGACTTATTTAGTAACGTCCCAGGAAAGGTAACAGGTCCACCAGCAAAGATGCATTTGAAACCAGAATGGGTCTCGACGACGCATATAGTCGTCAAAAAAACGGCAAACTGAGGATCACCAGCAAATACAAACCAACCCTGAACCACCGATTGATAATCGATGAACATCCCATTTCTAAGGTAGAACAGTTATTTAACAGAATGAGAGGAGCTACGCTATTTTGCCACCTAGACATCACGGATGCGTATACCCACTTGGAGGTGGACGACACATTCGGCCACCCCCTGACACTCAACGCACCCACACATGGCCTGATTCGCTCAACACGAGCCGTTTATGGAGCAGCCAGCATTCCCGCTATTTGGCAACGGCGAATGGACACAGTGCTGCAAGACCTCCCCAATGTAGTCAACTTCTTCGACGACATAATCGTGATTGCAGACCAACCTCCTACAAGCACTAGGATCAACTTTAGAACGGTTCAGAACACACAGATTGAAACTCAACCGCTCGAAGTACACGTTTGCAGTTCGGGATGCACCGAAGCCAACAACTTCCGAAGAACTACAGTTATTTTTGGGTAAAGCAACCTACTATAGCTCATTTATTCCGGACCTATCAACAAAGGATTGACCGCTCCGGGAGATGTTGCTGCAGAACCCCTTCACATGGACAACAGCAGGAGAAAGGGCGTACACAGAAATAAAAAAAGCACTAACCTCTCCACAAGTCCTAACCCAATATGACCCATCACTCCCACTGTTGCTGGCCACGGACGGCAGTAAAACCGGACTGGGTGCAGTGTTGTCACACCGGCTTAGCAATGGGCAAGAACGCCCGATCGCTTACGCAAGCCGAACGATGACAGACACAGAGCAGAGATGCCCTCAAATCGACAAGGAAGCACTAGCCATCGTTTGGGCCGTACAAAAATTGTTTCACTACATCTACACTAGCCACTTTACCCTGATTACAGACCACAAACCACTGACCCAAATACTACACCCGGAGAAGTCGCTACCCGTGCTATGCATCAGTCGTACTTCAATTACGACGTGGTTTTCAAGACGTCGAAAGCGAATGCCAACGCTGATTATTGTTCCCGAGCGCTCCTACCGTCAACGATCAATGCAATTCGTCAACACTCCGCACAGAGGAGGGAGGAGTACGGCGACTACGATGATTTTGATCTTTTTGTAATTAACCAAATAAACCAGTTACCAGTTCGAGCAGAAGCCATCGCACGGGAAACACGGAAAGACTGGAACTACTGGAATCCGGGCAGGATCTCACGCGATACGAATTCAAAACGCCAGAAGTCAAATACACCCTCGCTGCTAACTGCCTGATGTTCGAGCACAGAGTCGTTATACCATCTGCACTGAGGGAATCGGTACTGAAGGACCTACACTCAGCACACATAGGGATTGTGAAAATGAAAGGAATGGTACGTTCTTTCGTTTTCTGGCCTGGAATAGACGCAGATATTGAGCGCGTTGCCCAAACTGTGCGACACACGCACATGCCCCGCCGAAGTTTTGAGAACATCATTGGGAGTATCCGAAGGCACCCTGGGAAGGAGTCCACATCGACTACGCAGGTCCAGTTGCAGACACAATGCTGCTCGTCATCATGGACGCCTACAGCAAGTGGCTGGAAGTCAAAACAGCAACCTCAACAACGGCCACTGCAACAGTTGCAATCCTCAACAAAGTATTCGCCGCCAACTGTGCTCCTATTACCGTTCTATCTGACAATGAAACGCAGTTTACATCAGAGGAATTTCAAAACTTTCTGCGAGATAGCGAAGTTAAATATCATAAACGAACAGCCCCATATCACCCATCGACCAATGGCCAAGACGAAAGATACGTACAGACCGTGAAGGACGCCATACATGCCATGAACTCGACCAAAGGATCCTTACAACACGACTTGAACGAGTTCCTTATAAAATACCGCAAGGTCACACCACCATAGACTTCCACCGGCACAACTCTTGCTAGGACGTGATCTGTGCACTCGACTGAACCTGGTTATACCAGATGATGTGCACACGACGATCACACAGAAACAGCAAGTACAGATGGACTCAACAGTTCGAACGTTCAACTCGGGACAATCTGTCGACTTTCTCTCCGGCAACCTGAAGATGTATAAATGGCTCCCAGGCACTATTGCTACTCACCTGGGAGATCTCCATTATGAAATCGAGTACGCAGGAAAGAAGGTAAAACGTCACACAAATCAAATTAGAGCTTTTTTAGATCAACCAGAGATACGAGAATCCGAAGACACAGTTCAAGAGAGACATGATGACCTCACACTCCCACCAAGAAGACTCGGTTTTTATGAGACTAGAGCGGAAAATACTCCTAACCCAGCAGCAGTTGCAACATCTGCAGCACCAGAGGCGCCTAGAAACTCCAAGAACAGCCCGGAACCACAGGGATGCGGCACCGCAACAAGGACCTGCTCCACAAACCCCACGCAAATCAACACGTCGTCGAATTCCCCCATTAAAATTTTCCCTTCAATAAACACCCTTGCACATCCACGCACGTCGTTATATATCTATAATTAAAAAGAGGGAGGAAATGTTGTGTATTGACTCCCAAGTATTATGTATTGCCCTTAAGGAGTAGAGAATTAAATTTGTAACAGTTGGTAACAAGTGCCCCTACTATGGGCATCCCTGTCCGGGCGAACACAGACAAGCGATAGACCGCTCGCAGTGTTTGCATTAGACTACATAACCTTGTAGCTCAGCTAGTGAATTTAGTAATAAACATGATTTCAACAGTAGAACGACTTTTATTTATCGCGGCACAAACATAAAATAGTGAAAGACTTTAGTATCCATAAAAGGGAAATCAACGTTAGACCATACATTTATACCAAAACAAATCATGAAAAGCGTGAGAATATGGAATTGATTGATTACTACTGTTCGGAGCATCCAATAATTTAAACAGATGTAGATTTTGGGATATACTGCGAAACGTTAGTTTTCATAAAAAAACATCAATATTAGACCACACGTTTATACCAAAGAACATCATAAAAAGCATGAAAATATGGATTGATTGATCGATACAGGTCGTAGCATACTATAATTCAAACCAATAGACCAGACATTTATACCGAAACAAATAATGAAAAACGTGAGAATATGAAAATGATCGATTGATATTATTTGTAACATACTACAATTTAAACCGATACAGATTTTATAGGATATATGGGAAGCCCTTTATTATCCATAAAAGTGTCACGCACGTGCTTTTACGTCTTCGCTTCAGCGGATTTCAAACAGCAACCTAATCTATAAACCCGGGGCTTAACGGCATTGTGTTTGTGGAGCTGAACAAGAATTGTCAACACGGAGGTTGTTCAATTCTCGGGTCCACACTCTGTATAAGTCTGCGAAGCCATTAAATTAGCTGTACCGAGGATCTACTACACCAATCCAATCTGAATTTGGATAACATCAACCTTGTGTAGTATCCCCCCCCCTCTTGGAAGTTAACTTTCCTCAGTATAAGGTACCCATCTATAATTATCTTAAATTAAGGGGTGTTCACTCAAATCGTTCACATATATTGAAACCTTTATTATCCATACAAGGGTAATCAGAATTAGACCAACCATTTATACGAACACAAATTATAAAAAAGTATGGGAATATGGAATTGATTTATTGATGCTGTTTGTAACATACTAAAATCTAAACGGATACAGATTATATGATATACACTATACTGAAGACTTTAAAATTTATAAAAGGGAAATCAACATTAGACCAGACATTTATACCAAAACAAATGAGAGAGAATATGAAATTGTTTAAATGATGCTGTTCGTAGAATACTAACATTTAAACCGATACAGATTTTAAGAAATACTGGAAGACTTTAGTATCCATAAAAGGGAAATCAACATTAGACTGGACATTGATGCCAACACAAATTATAGAAAAACGTGAAAATATGGGATTGATTGATTAATGCTCTTGGTAGCATTCTATAATCTAAATGGATACAGATTATAGGATACCTACACACTGGAAGACTTTAGTTTCCATAAAAGGGAAATCAACATTAAAACAGGCATTTATGCTGAAACAAATCATGGAAACACTTGAGAATATTGAATTAACTGCTTGATAATATTCGTAGCATAATATAATTTAAAGAGATACAGATTTTAGGATAAAAGATATACTGACAGACTTTAGAATCCATAAAAGAGAAACCAACGATAGAACAAACATTTATACCAAAACAAATAATGGAAAACACGTGAGAATACGCAATTGATTCATTGATAGTGGTCGTACAATACTACAATTTAAACCAATACAGATTTAAGGATATACTGAAAGACTAGTAGGTATCCATAAAAGGGAAATCAACATTAGGCCAAACATTGATGCCAAAACAAATAATTGAAAACCATGAAAATATGAGATTGGTTGTTCGTAATGTAGTATAAATTAAACAGATGTAGTGGGATGGTACGTCCTAATTAGGTGTTGTAATATGCTAATAATTTAATAAGGGTACTACCCAAATATTTTTGTATTCGTTTTATCAAATCTCAGGTTGATTAAGAGCGACTTGTAAATCGATAGCTAAAATAAATAGTTGTATGCCCTTTATAATATCTTATTTTCTGCAACTAATCACATAAAAAACGCTAGCTCAAATTTCGGTAAAGCAAGGCTCGTCTCGGTTAGGTTCCCCCTGAATGCATAGTTTATTGAAATTCGTTAACTACGGATCTGTTCCCCGCTTTAGCTTAACGCGCAAAATCGAAAACTCTGAAATTAGTTCAAGTGTTAACCAAATTGGATGCCGTTTACAAGATTGCGTTTAATTGAATGATAAATATTGTGAAATCGGTCAACGTGTTATCGTTAATTATTTGAATTAGACTGTTTTCCCGGCATTAATTTGTCTTCTGTTTCAGATCTTGCGGGAACGCTATTTAATTTGTTTTTATAGCTTCGGTTTTGGGAAAAACATAACCTCAACTTAGATTACTGCAATTTCCGGATCTCTGGCTGTAATGGATGTTTAATATGCCTGGGATCGGCTTCCTCAGGTCGTACTCTTGCTTTATGGTAAGTTTCAGGCTCCTAGCGCCAATATTTTCTTGTAAAAACTAACCTGCGATTTCTGCAGTCTGCGGCAACCTCCTCGGATGAACTCAAGTGCCCAGATCTTCTCCTGGGGTGCTGGGATTGACGTACCGGACTCCTATACGCTGGAGGGACGTGCAGCAGGCCGGGCTCAGGAAACCTCTTTCTGCCTGTAGCTTAGGATCGTAGGCTGGGATGGATCTGGCGAAGCCCTCGGAGACCTCAACGGTGGAAATTTATTTTCATATGAGGGAAATCGAAACCCCACACTTTCCCTTGTAGCGGGTAAATTGCCAATACACTGGTGTACTTTTTATTATTCAATTCAATTGGTTTCTATTTAAAAACTTAATTTATTTGGAGACACAAAAACTGGCTGTCATAAAATAATTTATTCATTTGTCTACCTCCATTAATTTGTTATAAACAAAAGCTAGTTACTTCAAATAAATTTAGATGGACATGGTTTAAATACTAACATTTAACAATAATTCTACTTAAAACTATGATTTTGTACACTAATACTATATCTAAAATAATTGCTTCCATTTATATTAATTTTGTGTGTCTATTTTTCACTGCACGTCTCTTTAATTTACGTTTTAAATATCCACATGTCACTTGCACTGATTTAAGTATTTAATTCGCGCATATTCTGCACTGGGTTGTTTGAATTCACTGTTTTTTTAACACACATTTTTAAGTTCATATGTGTCTGCTTTTCTGAATTCCTATAATTCTTGCTTTTTGATTCTTACGGTTTCCTTCAAATGCTTTAATGCCTTCCTTCTGATCTGCCCGTTGCATGTTCTTAAGCTTATCCATCTTCCAATTACCTTTTTTATAAAACCCTGACTGGATTTCACTATTAAAATATGCCTGATTTCCATGCTTCATTCCCTTGCGTTTGCAATCCATCTTGTAATTATTACATTTCATTCGGCTCGGCCTTTACATTTAGCACAAACCTAATCAATTAACTAAACTTACATCCAATTTGGATCCCTAAGCGAATTGAGCTTTGCTTACTGCGTTCATTAATTAATTATTCTGCAATTACTGGCATCTCATTACAAATGTATTTATTCGGCAAATTCAAATTTTAGCTTTGCAGTTATATAAAATATCTCACTCTGAGCTTTCATGAAAAGTCCATTAATTTGGCAATGCTAACAGAGTTGAATTATAGGGCTTAAAACCATAGCAGTTAGATTATAAGATATGCAGGAATACTTTAATACCTATCTATTTTTCCTTTACATTACTTTCAATTGTATTGGCACCTAGCTAACAGTAGGTATAGCGTGAATCTTGCAACTGGTATGAAACAGATTGTGTCGATTTTGGTTAAACAAAATGCCTTAAGCAATAATTATATATTAGTAAAAAAGCCCTTAACAAATGTATCTCAAGATTACAAACGCCAGAACTCTATGAGAAATTTTTAGAGCTTGTATGACATATTGAAATTAGTTGTTTATGGGAGTACTTAAAACTAGTACCTACCTAATAAAAATACTAGATTGTCATTAAATACTTACAATATAAATATGTAGATTAATATTTTGTTAAAAATAAAATCAATTTCGGTACGTTACTATCCGGTTTATTTGCCGAGTTTAAGTTTCCATGCCAGTTTTCTGCTTTCAACTTATACTTGCTATCAATTACAAATACTTTTTGTTTTTGGGTGTAATCATTGGAGTAGGTACTATGAAATAACTATGTACCTATCTATACCTATATCTTGTTGCAATTTTTTTTTACTCATTCCGCGATAAAGTATTTGGGTGTCACTCTTACAACACATTATCACTATCTTCTTGTTAATTAATTATTTAAATTTCAAGTGTAAGTTTTCTAGAACTGGTAGACTACAAGACAAGGAATATGTTTAATTAATTAAGTAAGAAAGCAATAGTGTCTGTTAATAATGTACACAAACTATAAATGTATAATGTGGTTCAAAAAATATGCAATAAATGATGAATTAATTAATGAAAATATTAATATAGTAGAAAATGTATTCAATCTTAAAAAGTAAAATAGTATATCTTATACATATTTATAAACATTTTCATAATTTAAATTAGAATAAAAAACTAATCAACTTAATTAAGAATTCAGTACTTAGGTACCTACCATTAGTTTTAAAGATACAGCTATATTTTATCAAGAAAGTTCTATGCAATCCAAAACTATGTCTAAATTTGTTTTAGGCAAATGCAAAACAGGATTTAAAAAACCTTGTAGTATTAGCTAGTTTAGCTAGTTTATTACAATCTAATTGTTTTATTAGTTGGGAAATTGTTTTTGGATTTAATTATCATAAATATCACCCAAAAGTGGTATCTCCATTACAAAGTTTAACATCTTAAAATTAAAAATAGTTCGTCAATATCTCTGTTTTTTAATCTAAAACTTAATATTTTAAGCCGTAAGTGAATAGTAATAATGATGATAATGATAAAGATGATAAAATTTTAATGGCTCTGATAAAGGTATTAATTTTAGTAGTAGTAGTAACATTTTTTCTACAAAGATTTGCTATATCTTGATAATTAAATTTCCCTACTGACTTTACTAGCTTACCATACTTTTGTCATTCTAAACTGTACGTACGATCTGTGGTACTTCAGTTTCTGTAAATTATTATTAATTATTATTTTTTCTGTTTGTTACAAACTTTTTGAACACATTCCATACAGATAAATTAGAACAGGTTTTGAGTTACTATATAAATGGATATCAAATTCTTCTGATAATTGCACTAGAAGACTTTAAACTAGAATCTATCTGCTCAGCATGACTTATTAATAATTCGGTTTGGTGTTAAGTAATCAGATTTATAAATATTTTTCCATTATCAGACTTTTTATAATTTTTGTATTCTTCTGCTATAATTAGCAAGTAAAAATATGTTGTTCTAATGTGTTTCCTAATGTTTTAGATCCAGAATAAGAAACATTTCCAATCTATGGACGGCGAAAATACATTGTCCAAATTTTTAACTTCCTATGCAACCTCTATATCTTCATAGTAGTGTAGGTTGCCTAACCAAATTGCTAATTGGCATAAATGAAAGTGAGGTTATGTAAGCCTCGTACAAACTTTAAATAGTTGGAAGTGTAAAGTGGAAATTATTATCACAAGAAAATGACTACGCCCTTACTGAAAACGCTCGGAAGAGCGTGTTTCAGCCGTTTGTCAAGGCATACCGAACAAATCAGGTTAGAGAGCACAACCTACAAGGCTGCTCTTGTAAGAGAAGCCCTTAAAGATCTGTCGATAGAACCTAAAAAACGACCTGAGCTAGATGAAAACCAAGTGCGAATACAGGTTCGATACTGCAGTGTCAACTCAGCCGATTTAACTAGCTTTAGAGACGGCAGCAAGGACCTCCGTTCACGCCAGGGTATGAATTATCAGGGGAAGTAATTGAGGTTGGCAAAAAAGTTACCAACGAGCAGGTTTTAAAAGGCCAAAAGGTAGCTGCCCTCAGCTTTGAGAAGTATGGTGGATTTGGAGAGGAGTGCGTGGTAATATCACTTGTGAAAATTGCTTTCATAGCATTCATCGTATCGTTTTCAGCTTGACATCAAAGATGTTTTCCAAGTACCTAGCAATGTTCAACTTAAAGATGCGGCTGTTTTACCAAGCGCGCATTCGTGGCTATGTTTTCGTTTTCAAAATTAACTGAACTAAAGAAAGACGATCAAGTGGTAATCACGGCAGGAACTGCCGGTTTGGGGCTGGCTGCTGTGGATTGTCGCTGCAAATGTGTACGGAGCAAAGGTTTTGAGTTAACTGCAACTATTTTTAACGTAGTAAATCAAAGTTTGTAGGTGATGGGTGGTGGATTCTAATGAAAAGGCAGAACTTCTTAGGGAACGGGGCGTGTTCCAAACTGTGCAGTATGATGCAAAGGTTCACAAACATGTGCATGCAGCTACCAAGAAGAAAGGTGCTGATGTGGTTTATGATGCTTTTGGAGAACACATGATGAGAATATTGGCAAGTGGTTAGATTTATTCCTTTCTTATAATACTTTTCAAATTCTAATATTGTGACTTTCAGCACTAAAGTGGGGGCAAAATATTTCTTGCAGCAGCTGGCCCATACACAAGCATACCGGCACCGCCTCCGAACTGTAGCTTAACGATCGTAAGCTTGCAGGATTTACGGCTCCATAATTTTCAGTTATACAGAAACATTGTCTGTGAGACTCTTGATCTAGCCGATCAGGGTATTATTAGTGCCTTCATTAGTGCTCAGTTTGATCTTAAGGATATTAATAAGGCCCTTCAGTATATTCAGGAAAAGAAAGCGACTGGAAAGGTTGTTATTAAAATGGATGATTAGAATCCCTATTTATTTTGTGTATATAATTTAATTTTTAAGTAAAATGATTGATTTATAGACATCAAAGGCAGATTTTAAATTTTACTGTATCAAATTGTTGGTATAATTTTGTATCCTTGTAGCATAGGTTCTGTGCGAGAAGAAATGTTATCGTATTAAATTGTACCGATTGTTACTGTAATTTGGAAGTAAAAGTTGATTTTAATGATATTAGCACAGAGGCAAGTTTTCATGCATTATTGTTAGGGTGACCATTCGTCCAGAATATTCCGGACATGTCCGGAAATTGGTAGCTAAATTTCTTGCCCGGGCGGAATCGTGATATTAACTTAAATGTCCAGAATTTGTGTTGAAATAAAAATTTATGCATAAAAGAATTTATTCAAGTTGAAATTAATCATCGGGCGGAAAAACACGCACGTCCGTACGATGATTATGCGTTTTACCATATTTTATTCCTACCAAATCAAGACACTCATCCTACTCTGTTAATATCATGAGATGCGGCAACTTGAGATTACTTGCGATTCAGTCAGTTGTCAGCTAACTATAATCGATAAGAGCTGTTTTAGTACAAGTAAGAGTTTTAGTATTAGATTTTTAACTATGCCAAAACGGATATGCAAATTTACAGAACAAATTTAAAAAAAAAATCACTTATTTTATTGGCGGAAGGGATGAAAACGAAGCCATGTATGATATGAGACAGCTAAGTTTCTGTAGCGCATAAAGGTAAGGTTTATCAAAGTTATTAAGTATGTTCCATGTCATTTTTTGTGGCTATTGGGTGTTGCAGGAGGTGTAGCTTGAACAAGCGTCCACGTTCGATCAGCAGAGTTAAGCAACGCTCTCTCTGGTCCGAACTTGGATGAGAGTTCCACGGCTGCATTTCTCGGCGCCTCGTGATACTGCTGTCACGGAAATAGTTGGTCCCGGCGGTCATAACAACACCATGACAGTCGTTAGTGGGGTTGGAAGTCTTCATAAATGCACAGCGACACCTATAATTGGCCTAACGGCTGTTGGCTGAGTGCGATAAAATAAATAACTAAAAACACATGACAGTAATGACATACATAAAAAAAGATTTCCACATCATCGAGTAGGTACAAATAAAATTACTTTATTTCTCGTAAAAAAATGTTCCAAGAAGGACGAGTTACAGTGCTGCTGAAGGTGCCTTAGCTTTTCATACACAATTTCTTTTCCCATTAAAAGTTAGAAAATTACTTTCAAAAAGGCAACTAGACGGAAAATCAGATAAATGTACTTGATTTAATGAAGAATCAATTGGAGTGTATGCAAGATGCCTAGATTACTTAAACAAATGGTCACAAGTTTTTATTTCCTGTATAAATTTAAAAATCGAAAGTATCCATTTTATTCCTCCATGAAAATTCCCCCCTCCCCCTTCTGGAAGTTGCGGTACAGATTTAGTCCATTGGCCATATGGTCACCCTAATTATTGTAAATGAATAATCTGTGGCATCCAAAATTTCGTATTTTTATTGTTTTAAAGTTAGTTTTAAACGTTTGCATTTAAATGCTTTCTTGTTGTTAAATTCGTTTATAAAAGTAGAGTTAGGTACGTTTTGTGGTATGTTCACAATGAACATTTCAGCACCGATGTCAAATTTAAATGAACACCATATATCATCTATTTAATGGGTTCATTAAGAAGGTATTCATTCAGTGAAAGCAGAGAAGAATTAAAATAAATGGTAGGGCTACTTCAAATAATATCTAGAAAAACTAAATACATGATCATCGACAAACTACGTAGAACAAAACCATAATCCAAGTCTTGCGATGGAAAGTCATCAACAAATAGAGGACCCGCCGTTTTATTTTGTCTTCGAATTTGTAATCAGCTGTAAATGAATCATTAATTACGACGCGACGATACAAATAAACACAAGTGGACTATAAACAAACAAAATTGTGTCACTTACCTTTTAATCCTTCCCAGGTATAGGTACATAGGCTCGGAGGTGAGTGGTTTCGTAACGCTGAAGGGGGGATTCGAACACCCAGTTCAAGATACACACGTATTTTATGACGAGAACAATGTATGTGCACAAAAATTACTTTTAGGGACGAAGGACATTTTTCGGGACTCAAGGGTTCTAAGATTTTAGGATTTCTAGGAAAGTGGAACACATGTTAGAATATCGGAGTGGCGCAACTAGTAGGATACAGTCCACTACAAAATAAATTTAAACTACAACGCGAATCCTAAACTTTAAATAATACACGCTATACACAAACAAAAAATATTAATTAAAACTACAACTAACAACCGCCCACCAAAATACAATGTATTTTCATATCAATTATTGTTGGAATGGTAGGGGGCAAATTTTTACCACATGGCGTTGCAGTAACCCCAATTTAGTCTTAACGGTAACAACACGACAAACACCATCAGGACCAGGATGGAGCTTTACCACCCGAGCAAGGTTCCATTTTAAAGGGGGAGCTGCATCGTCAACTACCAGAACGACCATACCAGGGGCGATAGGGGGCGACAATTTATTCCACTTGTGCCTCTGTTAAAGTGTATGGAGATATTCTCTATGTCATCGCTTCCAAAAATCTTGATGGAACCTTTGTAGCAGTTGCCAACGAGTCAAGCGATTAATTTTCTCGTGGGTCAGATCGGTATCTGCTATTGCAGTTAGAGGTTCCAACGTCAAAAAATGGCCTGGAGTCAGAACTGAGCAATCGTTGGGGTCGAAGCTCATCTTAAACAAAGGACGAGAATTCAAAACGGCCTCTATTTGAACTAAAATAGTATAGAATTCTTCGTAAGATAACCTTTGATCGCCTACAACTCGCGAAAGGTGTGACTACCGATTTAATACCCGCTTCTCAGATACCCCCAAAATGGGGAGCTGACGGGGGATTAAAATGCCACACAATGTGTTCAGACTCTGCTGCCTGTTGCATTAAGAGTTGTAGCTGCCGTTGGGCTCCTACGAAATTGGTTCCACAATCGCTGTAGATATGGGAAGATTGACCACGACGAGACAAAGCGGCGAAGGGCTGCTAGAAAAGCCTCTGTAGAGAGATCCGATGCAAGCTCTAAATGAACTGCTTTGGTTGCCAAGCAAACGAAAAGGCAGAGATAGGCCTTCATGGGTTTAGCTCGGCGAGTTTTGGACATTGTGATAATGAAGGGCCCCCCGTGATCAACGCCAACGGATGAGAAGGGCTTCACTTGATTGACTAAGACGGAAGGGAGATTAGCCATGAACGGTTCAAGTCGAGGAGGGTTAGTCCGAAAACAAGGGTGGCAATTTGACAAGCAACGACGAATTGCTCTTTTAGCTGATAATATCCAAAAAATTTGCAGCAACAAAAAATGTAGTCTTTAATCCAGGATGCAAATTTTGTCGGTGTGCATCTTCGATTAGAAGATGAGTTAATCGATGATTGCTTGGCAATAAGACGGGATGTTTTTTATCACATGATAATGCGGAGTAAGACAGCCGGCCGCCCACCCTGAGCAAACCGGCTTCATCCAGAAATGGATTTAATTTTCGAATTTGCTTCGAACACGGGTGCTTAGAGCGCAACGCATTAAGGTCATCCACAAACACTAACTGTTGGACACGCTTTACTAAGACCAAAAGAGCGCGATGCAGTTCGCAAGCAACTAGACCACTACTGCGTTTCTCATTTGGATGTTTCAAATTATGAAGAAACCGTAGACAACATGCCACAATCCGCTGGACTTTTGGTAACGAAGAGAACCTAACTAAAAGGTGATCAAATATACCTTGATGAACCATGGTAGCCAGCGTTAGTTTTCTTTCTTCTAGGGATATCGATGGCGCATTTTCTACCTTTGACGGATGCCAGTCGGATTTTGGCCAAGAATCTTCTGCTGAAGATAGCCACGAAGGCCCACTCCACCATAAAGAATGGTCAACGTGCTCGAAAGGTAGCAGGCCACGAGAAGCACAATCCGCAGGATTATCGAGTGATCTAACATGATGCCACGAGCGAGCAGGGATCCCTTCTTGAATGTGAGACACCCGATTGCTTACAAAGGTTTTCCATCGATGAGGAGATGAATTTAACCATGACAAAACAATAGTGGAGTCAGACCACGCGAATATTTGATTAAACTGTATGTCATTGGAGTAAGTGTGGAGAAGAAACGACATCAAGTTGGATAATAAGTAGGCTGCACTTAATTCCAACCGCGGGAGAGAGATTCGTTTGAGAGGTGCCGTGCCACCTTAGATTTGGCGCACACCAACGAAACAGTTATCGAATCTTCAGAAACGATGCGAACATAAACAACCGCAGAATAACCTAGTTGAGAAGCATCGCAAAATCCGTGGATCTGACGAGCTGTCGCAGAAGTTTGGTGAATAAGGCGAGGTATCTGTAGAGAAGATATCTCTGGCAGCTGAGTTTGATACTGCCCCCAACGCTCAGTCACGTCCAGAGGAGGAGTTTCATCCCAATCAAGTCCGATGCACCAAAGATGCTGAATAAGATTCTTCGCGAGAAAGGTGAGAGGAGAAAGGAATCCAAGAGGGTCAAAAGTCTTTGCAAGTTCCGAAAGTATTACACGCTTTGTGCAACTCTTTGATAAACTAGTATTTAATCTGAATGAGAAATGATCTGACTTGGGAGACCATTGCAATCCCAGAATTGTCACCAAGATATCGGATTCAGAATCGAAAGAAAGGGGGTTTTGACAATAGTCCCCGGGCAGGGAGGCAAGTAATGCGGGGTGATTACTAGCCCATTTTCGAAGATCAAGTCCGCCCTTTTACAAAATGCCAGTAAGCTGTCTTTGTAATTCGAGAGCCGAATCGATGGAATTTGGTCCAGTGACTACGTCATCGACGTATATATCCGTTCGAAGAGCCTTCGACGCAAGGGGGAAGACAGCTGCTTCATCGACAGCTAACTGATGAATTGTTCTAAGTGCCAGAAATGGGGCAGAAGAAACACCGTACGTAACTGTGTTTAAGCGATAATCTTGAACAGGTTCATCAGGGTTGAAACGCCAAACTATTCTTTGATAGTCAGAATGAGACGGATTTATACTAATTTGTCTATACATTTGTTTAATGTCAGCTGTAAAAACTATAAAGTGAAGACGAAAACGAAGTAAAATGGTGACGATGTCGATTTGTAATTTGGAACCGGCCAATAGATAATCATTAAGTAATAGCTGATTCACTGACCTTGTGGTCGCATCAAAGACGACACGGTGTTTTGTTGTGCTGCTATCTGGCTTATAAACACTGGGGAATGTAATACGAAGTTTTATTGAAACAAGGCTCGGTAATTACTTCCATGTGTCCGCTATCTAAATAATCCTTCATAAATTCTGAGTATAGTTTTTTGAGGCAAGGGTTCTGGACGAAACGACGTTCTAACGAATAAAATCTCAGTGCTACTGAGCGAGTGTCATCAAAGATAGGTTCTGGGCCCCTAAAGGGCAACAAGACTATAACGACCTGACTCAGTTCTAAAATGTGAGTTTTTAAACAGATATTCGCACAAGAGATCTTCGGGAGTTGAAGGTGAACACTTAGGCACTTCCTCAAGTTTCCAAAATTGTTTGAGTATTGAATCTAGGGGAGAATCTAAAGACACTATGAACGACGAAACGATTGGAGGAGGTTTATGAGCCACTGGACCCATCATGATCCACCCTAAAACAGTGTTGATTGCAGTGGGTTGAGTGGAATTGCCTACAATTTTCCCATTTTGAATTAATTCCGGGAAAACATCAGCTCCGAGTAAAACGTCAATTTTACCGGGAGTGAAGAATTGTGGATCAGCTAATTGGATGCTAGAAATGTACTCGTAGTCTCAGTTTGATACATCGAGATGAGTATTTGGCATGGAAGCGCAAATATTTTCTAACACAACAAATTCCACAAGAGATGAAAAGTTACGAATTTGTGAACAAATTTCACATCTAAGAGTACCGCTTGATGCGGTGGACGAAATTTGACCTAAACCTTGGATAGGTATTATAGATCTAGATCGAGGTAAACCTAACTTATTTACACACTTCGTTGTAATAAAACTAGCTTGGCTCGCACTGTCTAATAAAGCGCGAACCGTACGAGGATTGCCCCGAACATCAATAATATTTATTAATGCGGTGGACAGCAAAATTGTAGCACGTCCATCAACAGTGTTTGTAAGAACTGTTTGCGAACTGCATGCTTGAGGGATTGTTGTTTGATTAGCAGCAACAGTCGGTACTAGTGATTGAGCATCACTGGAAACAATAGGTTGCTGCGCAATTGTTGGCGAAGTTAAATGCGGTTCTAGAATTGGAGTTAAAATGCAACAGCGAATGATGGGCTGATCGGCACGTGCGACATACAAACGCTGACGTACAGTTCTTTTGAATATGCGAATGTGAAAGGCAATTTAAGCACAATTTTCGATCCTTTACAAACAAATAACGGTCATACGGAGATTTTTTCAAAAATTGGGGACATCGTGATAACGAGTGATCGGCATCACATAAAGTACACGTGTAATTTCTCTCGACCTTATTTACAACAAACGATGATTTAGGTTTTGCGAAATAAGGTTTTGCGGGTACAGCTTTGGGAAATTTGGAAACTGCCAATTTAGAAAATGGGTAATCAGTTCTAGATAATGCTTCACAAAGATTCTACACAAATGTTTTTAGGCTTTCGAACGACGGAAGCTTCCACCGTACTGTGCTCCTTTTCAAACGAACTACGTGTTTCCCCATCTAATTTTTCCAAAAGCAAATTAAATAAAACGAAATCCCATTGCTCAACAGGAAAATTTAATAACTTTAGGGCTGCGAGATTATCGATGAATATATCTAACAAGTGGCGCATGGAAACCGGCGATTCGCTGGATAATGGAGTGGCATTTTGAATTTCTTTCCAATAATAAGTTGCCAACGTTCGCGCTTTTTGATAACGTTCAAATAGCGCCTTATAAGCCTGAGGATAGTTGTCGTTAGTTACCGGTAAATTCGAAACAACGGACATTTAAGTTTTGGAAAGCGACATGATTAAATATTGAAACTTTTGTATATTTGATAACGACTCATTGTTATGGACAAGTTGGTGAAATAAATCTCTAAATGTGCCCCACGCTTTAAAACTTCCGTCGAAATTCGGAATAGCAATTTTCGCCAAACGGACATTATTTTGCGAAGTTGATTTATTATTGTCACTTAATATCGGAGTTGCAGGAAATAGCGTATCCATTGTGCAATTAATATTTAAAAATGTATCATCAGCTTGCTTGCGGATTATCTCTTCTGCACGCAAGTCCCATTCTTTTGACAACTTTAAAATTTCGACGTGAACCCACATAAATTCATTTAAACTAGTGGACCCGTTGCAAAATATTTTGCAAGTTAGAACACTTCTTTGTAACCTATGGCAGGATCCATTAGGTAAAATTTAAATTTTTAAGTTTATAAAACTACTCAAACGCGATATTGATACGTATACTTGACCATGGCTAAATACTGGTTGTGGCAAATACGATATATTCCCACTTTATCCATAGTTCGTTTTTGTGATTTATTAATTGTTATCGCAAATGATAGGCGTACAGGACAATTTCTTTTCCGAAGGCAAAAAGGTAGTGCAATATTATGTGTTAATCTATACACAGTAACAATACTCTTCTGCCTGGCTTGTGGCTTGTCCATTAATACGAAATCTAAGCAGTTATAAATAAATTGCGTACCATTAATCTTATCTCATCTATTAACCAGTAAACACATTTAAACTCTTCAAAGGAATATCTATTGATCTTATGTTTAGTGTTTAGCAGTGTGGATATATTCCACTGCAATTTACGAATATATTAATTCCATAGAAGATTATAAAATGTTGTCATTATGTGATACAATTATATTTACACTCAAATACTGCTTTTCATATTTAGGCAAGAGAGATGTAATTTTGTTGCTCTTCACGCGAGAGCGGACAAAACTCCAAATTAACTCGCCCCAAAAATATGGGCCATGTGCACGAATTTTTTTAGGAGCTTTTATTGCAACTAAGACCTCCAATCGGCGCGGACTTAAATGTCGAAATATTCGCTTGTACACCAAAACTCCACCAAACGGCATGGGGCACACAAAGAATCAAAAGCAGACTAACTCCCCATCGGATTATAGAATCCTAAAAACCGTGCAAGCTGCTAGCTTCGCTGTAAAAATGAGACGAAGGCCGAAGTGCCATGAGTTTGCAAAATCCGAGAATCACAAAAAAAATCGCCAACCTAACAAATTTCGATAGGCGCGAACCGAATATCGGCACTAAAGGTTTGTTTACACAGTATCAACCGCTAAGAGATCATTTACACCGTAGCACCCTTTGAGGGTGAATTTCAAAAATTCCTGGAAATGATTTGGTCTATTTATAAGACGATCTAATATGCAAAATTTCTACTTCCTATCTGTAGTAGTTCGTTCGTTAAGGTAATCTTTAAAAAACAGATCTATCTCATTTAACTCTTTTGAGGAGAGGCATTCTGCAAAACCCTGAAAATGGTTTTACATGATTTGTAAAACGAACTAATATGCCGAATTTCGACTTCCTACCTGTATCTATGTCGTGACGATCTTTCGAAGAACACATTTACCCCATTTAATCCCTGTGAGAGGATACATTTCGAAAAACCCTGACTTGAATCGATGTGTAAAACGAACTGGCTTGACTCGATGTGTAAAACGAACTACTGTGCTAAATCAACCCTCTACTTGCAGCAGTTACCGTATTATGGCGATCTTTAGAAAAACACATCTATCCCACTTCTTTCGGGAGTAAATTTCGAAAAGCCTGAAATTGATTTGACCTAATTTGTAAAACGATTTAATATACCGAATTTCAATTTCCTGTCTGTAATAATTACTTTGTGGCTATTTTTCGAATAACACTTCTGGTCTATTTAACCAGTTTGAGCGGATGTATTTCGAAAAACTAAAAATTATTTCCGATTAGTAAAGCGATCTAAAATGCCGAGTTTCAACTTACTGCCTGTGGTAGTTTTTACGTGGCGATATTTTGACAAACAGATTTGTTTCATTTAACCCCTTTCGGTAATGAATTCTCCAAAACCCTAAAACCGATTTGACCCGATTTGAAAAATGTTCTAATATGCTCAATTTTAACTTCCTGCAGTTGTAGTAGTTTCCTTGGAGCGATATTTAGAAAAACATGTTTGTCCTATTTAACCCCTTTCGGGGATGAATTCTACAAAACCTTGACATTTACTTGATCTGATTTGTAAAACGAACTAATATGTCGAATTTCAGCTTCCCAATCTGTAGTAGTTTCCTCGTTGTAGATCTTTACTGAAACAGGTAGCCACATTTAGCTTTTGGAGGAATGAATTTCGAATAGCCCTGAAAATGGTTTGACCCTACTTGTAAAAAGCACTAATATGCGAATTACAATTTCTTAATTTGATCTGAAAGTATTTTGTAACTGTGGTCTCATTGTGTATGAATTAGTCGGCCTATTTCCACAGTTTATATTATTAAATCGCGACGTTTCGGAAGCTAATTCTGCTTCCGTCATCAGGCGTAGTCTTGAGAAGGACTGGTTTTTGCACTTAGAGTTAGTTTTTAACTGCACAAGTATTGACACACTATGTTTACAATTAAATGTCAAAACTTGACATTTGATTTTTAAATGACATCGAATCTGGAACCTTTCGATTTGTAAGTCGGATGCTTTACCACTGAGACACCGGGGGATCTGATATACGCTTCCCTTTTTGTGAGTAGTCTATTGCCCATGGTGCGTAGTATCTTTATTGCGCAGGTGTATTGCGGCTTAGTTCTTCGCGCATTACTGGCATCCAGATGGGTTTCATTTCTATGCTGGCTTGACTTATCGGTTCTTCTGCCAATGCTATGTAAGTGGCTTCTTTGAGCTTTCGTCGAGTTTTGTTCTCTTCCTTCGCCACTATTTGAATGTTGTCCCATTGGATTCTGTGGTCTTCATTCCAGACATGTTCGGCGATTTTGGATTTGTCTGTTTCGCCCTTTCGGATGTTGTTTTTGTGTTCCGAAGTTCTGACTCTTAGAGGTCGACTACTTTCGCCAATGTATGCTCTGCCGCATTCGCATGGTAGGTTGTATACACAATTTTTGGAACTTTGGTCTTCATTGTGTGGTTTGGTTTTAGTTAGTATTCCCCTGAGTGTTTTTGTGGATTTGAAGGTAGTGCGTATTTTGTATTTGTTGCCTGCTCTTCGTATTCTGTCCGAGGTACCTGGTATGTATGGTATTACCGCCGTATATTTAGGTTCTTCTTTGTTTTCGTTGGTTACCCTTTCCTTTCTGTTTAGGTTAGTTGTTATATCTGGGTAACCATTTTCTTTAAGTGTCTGCGCGATAGTTTTTCTTTCTTTTCTCAGGTCCTCTTGGTCTGAGCATATCATCTCAGCTCTATCGTACAGGCATCTCACCACACCTAATTTCACACTTTTGTGATGATTGGAGCCGAAGTGTAGGTACCTACCCGTGTGTGTAGGTTTCCTGTACACACTCGTACCGAATGTGTTCTCATTCCTGTGTACTAGTACATCTAGGAATGGAAGTTTGTTATCTGACTCCATTTCCATTGTGAATTTGATAGAGGGTGCGCGGCTGTTAAGATGTTCTAGGAATCCATCCAATTTGTGCCTGCCGTGTTGCCAGATTACGAAGGTATCATCCACATATCGAAGCCATATCCTTGGTTTGTCTGTGAATTCGGATATCGCTTGTTCTTCAAAATCTTCCATGTATATATTGCTCACTATAGGGGATAGTGGGGAACCCATAGCCATTCCAAACTCTTGTAAGTAGAATTTATCTTCTACTTGGAAGTATGTTGTTTTGATACACATCGTCAGTAGTTCCATGATCGTGTTTACCGAGAGTTGCGTGCGTTCGTCTAACGTTTCATCATTTTCCAGTCTGCGTCTTATGATAGTTAGTGCCGCGTCTGTGGGCACATCTGTGAATAAGCTCACAATGTTGAAGCTTACCAGGATTTCTTCGTGGTTAGGTTGGATGTTTTTGATGGTTTCCACGAAGTGCTTTGTATTCTTGACCATGGATTGTGTTTTTCCCGTTAAGGGAGTCAATATTTTAAGCAGGAAGTGGGCTAGCGGGTGACAAGGAGAATTCCTTGAGCTCACAATTGGTCTCAGAGGGATACCTTCCTTGTGTATTTTTGGTAGACCGTATAGATGTGGTGGTTTGCTGTAGTGAGGAGTAAGACTAGTTCTCTGGTAATCGGAGAATTCCTCTTTGTGTTTGAATAGCGCTTTGTATATCTGCCGTTCGATTGATGGCGTGGGGTCTTTGTTGATTATTTTGTATTCGCCCCCATCGATTAGTTCTTGGAGCTTACTAATGTAAGTTTCCATATCCATTACTATAGTTGCATTTCCTTTGTCTGCCGGAAGAATCTTGATGGATGTGTCCCTTTTCAGGGAAGCGATTGCTCTCCTTTCGGAGTTTGAAATGTTAGGTCTTGATCTTCTAGAAGAATCTAGGATTAACCTGACCTTACTTCTATATTCTTCGGCTTCTTCAGGATCTAATTTTATAGCTGTTTCTTCGACTGCAGTTATTATATCGACTTTCGGGATATACTTTGGTGTTACGGCAAAGTTTAGGCCTTTATCCAGAATCTTTATTTCATTTTCGTCCAACTGTCTTTTAGAGATGTTAATGACAGTGTTCTTTCTGTAGTTAGTAGTGTTTGGTTCTTTCTTTTTAATTAGCTTTTCCAATTTCTTCCTGTGAATTTCTTTATGATGTTCCTTGGTCTTGGAATAACTGTTTCTGGTAGCAGCATTTATTCTATCAAAGTCTTGTTCGCTCACTCTATTACGAATGGTTTCTCTAATCTTGTTAGATTCTTGTTTTAGCTGGTGCTTTCTGAAACGGTGATGTTTAATTCGTTCTTTGACTAACGCTTCGCTAGCTCTCTTTGCGATCTGAGATGTTCTTCGGCTGTGTATTGGAATTTTGATGTTAAGCCCTGTTGGAATCACATTGTACTCACGGGCTTTGCAGAGGAAGGTTAGATGGTTTTCCTCAAGTGCTAACTTGTTCATAGATGTTTCAAGCTTTCTGAATAGTTGTTTGACTTCGGGGCCGTACCGAGTATCTAAATTTGATCTGAAAGTATTTTGTAACTGTGGTCTCATTGTGTATGAATTAGTCGGCCTATTTCCACAGTTTATATTATTAAATCGCGACGTTTCGGAAGCTAATTCTGCTTCCGTCATCAGGCGTAGTCTTGAGAAGGACTGGGTTTTTGCACTTAGAGTTAGTTTTTAACTGCACAAGTATTGACACACTATGTTTACAATTAAATGTCAAAACTTGACATTGATTTTTAAAGACTACGCCTGATGACGGAAGCAGAATTAGCTTCCGAAACGTCGCGATTTAATAATATAAACTGTGGAAATAGGCCGACTAATGCATACACAATTTCTTACCTTCCCCAGATTCTATATGTAACGATCTGTGAAGTAGAAGTCAATCCCTTCGAATAGAGGGTAAACGCACTTCTTTGTAGACAATATTGGAGGTTTTCCCTTCTGGTTTGATCACCACTAAGTTGTTTGGAGAACTGACCCCTAAACAGTCTAGATAAAATTGATCGATAAAAAAACAGTCTTCCCTCAAGTCGACCCCAGCCTGATTCAGCGACTGTCCCTGCACCTTATTGATCGTCATGGCAAAGCAAGTTTTTACGGGAAATTGCAGTCTCTTAAATTGAAAAGAATAGACTGAAAGAATAAGGGTTATTCTCCAAAACCATGAAAATTTTGGCCTCAGTGACGTTACGATGCGAAGCTTTCACCTGCAGTCTTCACGTTTCTCAGTAGTATAAGTGCTCTAACTTTCAAACGCAGGCGATTTGGAAGAAGTGCCCTAGTAGAGAGTGTGGAGAAACTCAATGTGGTAGTGCACTGTGTCATCTGCCTCCACCACAGTGTTAATTGATTGATAGATCTTTTCCTCCGAATGAAAGGCCTTGGAATATACTCTTAGGTGAACCCTTATGTAAATTAAAGACAATATGTCCTTATTGTAGGGATACTGCATTTTTTAAAATTACTATTATAACACGTATTTGTCTTGAGAACAACTGCCATTTAAATATCATCGTCGAGCTGATAAAACCAGAGTAAATAAAAAACCACTATTTAACCCGTTGAAAAATATTTTGCAATTTACAAAACTCCTTTGTAGACAATGTTTAACGCATCCATCAAGTAAAATTTCAATTTTTAAGTTTTTAAAACTACTCTCACGTGACATTGCTACTAGTCCAGGGAAATTAGACATTGCTCTTCGGAAAAATTCCCGGAAAGCTAGATTTTGGTATGAGCCTTGATATTGTGGTTCTAAACAAAATGTCAAAAGTCCTCATCGATCCGAGTGCCGCTAAAAATTTTAAGGGGGGGCAAAGGTCACCAAAAACGGTATTTCGTGAATATCTCGTTAACGGTCACTTTTACAGAAAAAATATTAATTATCGAATTTGTAGCCTATAAAATTTCTAACAATAAAGATATGATGACTTTTATTCGTAAAGGTAACCGTTTTGGAGATAATTTGATTTACAGAGTATTTATGTAACGAATAGATGTACTCCTCAATGACATGTATATCTCATTGGAGTTGCGACTTGAAATATTCCAGAATTTTCTACCTTCAGAGCCCATAAAAATAGAAAGAAACACATATATAGTACACTGTAGTCTAGATAGAGAAGAAATGTGCTCCGAAAAGTTCCCCTCCGTTGTCATAAAACCTCAAGGGACATCAGCTTGCTATTCGTGTAGGAGCATAATAGTATATTATGTTATTAGGAGCAAAAATTATACTTTCTTTGGCGTGGCTGGACTGTTTATATATATATAATTACAGCCGAGCTACATAAAGATACTTTTGTTCCGAATAACATATAGTTTTTTTTTCAAACGTTTATAACAAATTATTTAAGAAATCTTAAGAAAACCTGGAATTATTTTAAGGTAAAGGATTGGGTAGACTGATAAATGTAGGGTGCTTTGACTATACTATGACTATACTATAAACAACGTTGTGAACAAAATCCGAAAAAAAAACTTTATCTCGTCAGTCTTGCTTAAATGTAACACCCGATATAAATGACGTCGATACTTGCGACTCCACTGAAGATATAGATCCATCACGTTTCCTGACCGAATCTATGGAAATAGAGGAGACAGCAGAAGAACAAGAAGAAGAAGAGAAAAAAGATGATGAAGAGGAAAGCATACCGATTGAAATAGAGTCTGAAGATGAATATTAATAACTCCTGTTTGAATACAAAATTGATTAATGACAAGTTCACTATAATTTTTTTTAAATAAACATTTTTCAAACAAAACCAAACGTGGAATATGCCTACTGGGGACACCACATGAAAAAAACGCACCTTGTACTCTACCTCGAAGGTGGTGTGGAAAAGAGTGCACGTTTCAACTCTGTAAATCGAATTATCTCCAAAACGGTTACTTTTATGAATAAAAGTTATGATATCTTTATTGTTAGAAATTTCATAAGCTACAAATTTGATAATTAATATTTTTTCTGTAAAAGTTACCGTTAACGAGATATTCAAGAAATACCGTTTTTGGTGACGTTTGCCCCCTCTTAAAATTTTTAGCGGCACTCGGAACGATGAGGACTTTTGACATTTTGTTTAGAACCACAATATCAAGGTTCATACCAAAATCCAGCTTTCCGGGAATTTTTCCGAAGTTTTGCTTTTATTTTGTCTAATTTCTCTGGACTATACATACACTTGACCATAGCTAAATACTGGTTGTGAGGAATAATATATATTCATACTTTATCAGGAGTTTGTCTTTGTGGTTTATTAATGTCATCGTACATGCTAGGCGCACAGCGAAAATGGGAAGGGGTACCAGAAAGAAGAGCTAGGAGAAAGCCGAATAGAATTTTGAAAAAATAGATTACATAAGCGATGACTGAATGCAACTTAAACGAAAGAAACTGTGAGGATGGAAGAATATGAAAAACAGGTGTCGGATAACGTCGAAATACGTTTTAAAAATATGCTACGTTTAAAAATATACTTATGCTCGTACCTACAGGGAAACAATGAACCAGTGTGTAAATAAGCACATCCACATAATCATAATAAGCAGAAAAACACCTTACAGCGTATGAGCAATACCGATTTTCGTCAACTGTCATTTTACATGTATTTTGACGTTTGTCTCACTAATCAGCAGACCGTTGATTTCAAATAAACATTTAGTACTTGCAGTAGTCCACTGCAAAAAAATCAGCAGAACGCTGCAGGCTGACTTCGAGAATACACTTGATTTACTGTTACTGCATGGCCGGCTGCAGCCACTTGAAAATTACAATATGTTGGTTTTACTCTTAAAATTATCCATTTATTTTCAATTTAGGACTTTTGTGCACATCTACACGGTAACGGCTTTCATTAAAAAAAAATAATTATCGAAATCGCCTTGTGGAAGTCTCAAGATAGATGTCGAAAGAAAACACTTCACGTTTTAAATATATAGATACGACTCCGTATATTTTGCGCGTATTTTCAGAATTGGCCAAAAAGAGTTGTCATTTATTGCTTCTTGGGAAATTTCCTGTGCCTCGAGAAAGCGATTCAAAGCAATGTTTCGTTGTGCTTTCAAATGCACTAATTTACTCATTTTGAAAAATGGGACAAAGCAAGTGAGAGGGCTTGACAAATAGCGGTCAACGCAGGTATCTGTTTCGAAAAATTAGTTTGCAACCGAGGGTCGAAATGTCGCAGTGACTCAACGAAACTTTTACGATATACGTATGTATTTTGGTGGATAAATCGATTACGAATATAATTTTGCGATACGAAACAATAATTTTGATTAATAATCCGGCTCGAAGGACCAATAAATGAACCATTAATTACGACGCGACGATACCAATAAACACAAGTGGACTATAAACAAACAAAATTGCGTCACTTACCTTTTAATCCTTCCCAGGTACAGGTACATAGCCTCGGAGGTGAGTGGTTTCGTAACGCTGAAGGGGGGATTCGAACACCAGTACAAGATACACACGTATTTTACGACGAGAACAATGTATGTGCACAAAAATTGAATTAGCCGGCGATAACAAGCACGAGATGTTCGCTCTTCGACGGTAGAGACTAATTACTTTTAGGAACGAAGGACATTTTTCAGGACTCGATGGTTCTAAGATATTAGGATTTCTAGGAAAGTGGAACACATGTTAGAATATCGAAGTGGCGCAACTAGTAGGATACAGTCCACTACAAAATAAATTTATACTACAACGCGAATCCTAAACTTTAAATAATACACGCTACACACAAACAAAAAATATTAAGTAAAACTACAACTAACTAGCTGCTTCAAAAGCCTGATTTTTTGTTACATGTGGCCGCCATATTTAATCTGCCATTTTGTTTTCAGTAATTTTGATTTTATATTTATAATCTCCTGTATACTAATTTTTGCTTGAATCTAAGTTCATCTGAGGTTTTGCTTGTTTGCACATTCCGCCACCCCGCACAGCCCTGCAACACTAAATATTCACAATCAGCATACTCAAATTTATACGATTACAAATTTTTTGCTTTATGCATTATTTTATGAAATTTTAACTGATATTGGGCTATTTGCCCTGGACTAGCTCTGCCATCGGCCTAATTCGCTTTTACAAGAAACTGTATTTTTAAATGCCAATCATGACTTTGTTCACGGCGGTTCTAAAAAATTCTATAGTTGTCAATGAGAACCTTGTTTTGAAATTCTTCAGCCAAGAGATGCGCCTCCATCCACCTTTCTTTGTAGCACCAACTTAAGTAATCCATAGCAAATACATAATCAAAAAACCTGTAAAGGGCTTTGCTCAGAACTTCCCTCGTAAGTGGAAAGTTTGACACTGAACAATTTTAAAAATCAAAGGAAAATAGGGGTAAAAACATCGCCACGTTCGTAATAATGCTAAAACAATAAAAAGAAAAAACTTGGTAATGTCAAATAAAAAACATTACCACTGATGGGACTCGAACTACAGCATGTAATGTAGCATGCTGTGTGGATAATTAATTGATTCAATATTAATATCCAGATATCTAAAGGGTATCATGTGATAACAGTTGGTGATAGATTACTGGTGGTAGTAGCTATAGGCAACCAGGGGTTGTTTACTGCAAGTGAAAAAACTTCTTTAATTTTGAATAATCTACGTTTAATAAGTCACGTTAAAGGGCTAAGTTTTCTTTAATTGTGAGAGTAATATTGTATATTTGGTACATGATAGCAAGATAGCCTTCTTCACGATCAAAGTTGACCAAAGGTTACAATTATTATTCATATTATAATTTCAAGATTGTTTGAAACCATTTGAAGTGGTAATTGGTACTTAAACCATCAGTAAGTGAAAGTGAGAGTGATTGTGGCATGCTGTACTACCGTTTATCAAGGTATTAAGAACTACGAGAGCTACAACGAGCTATTTTGGGTCTTCAACAACTCAAGGGAGGTGTTTGACGACTACCAATCAGTTAGGAGCTGATAGAAAATACACTCAAGGTACAAGTGAGTGTTCGTGAAGGTTAGTGTATTTTTATTAACAAGTTTGATACGACAAAATTAGTGGAAAGCATTGTAATTTAGGTTTAGAGCGCAATTTAGAATATTAAGTTTTCTAAATTTGCTTTGATTCGGGTACTCGCCATTTTCGGCCATTATAAGTAGAAATTATATCATTTTGGTCTAGGTAGCTGTAATTAATTTTAACCTCAATTTGGAAAAAGTAATTTGATCAAATAATTTGACAACATTTAGTTTTGATTGATTGTAATGTCAAACCAAGCATAATAATACAATCTAACTTAAAAGAAGGTTCTATTAAAAGTACTAAGGAGTGTGATTGACAAAGAAGTCAATAGAATAACAATTTTGTAATTCAGTATTCAATTATAAAGAGATTCATTATTATAATCTTTACTCATTCAGCTGAAGAAGATAGATTCTTATTTGCTCAATAAACTGACTAGCCGAGGTAATTTTAAATAATAGTCAAGTGACATAATTTCAATCATATATTTTCATAAGTGAGATATGTCAATTTTGAAAGTAATTCAAAAGCAACAAGGTAAGTGTTTAATACATTATTCTCGATACTACTTCTGTGAACTAAGCAATAAGGTAGATATCCAATTTACTAATTGTTATAACCGTTCGAAAAAGGGTTATATAACAAGCACCTACGAACGCATCTGATTCATGGGTCCATCGATGACCTCCCTGGCTTTGCAATGCGCCACTGTATTTAACAGAACGGACTCATTGTTGAAACTTTGGTTACATGCCAAGTAGACATATAATCTGCATGCAAAATATCGTCTTTCTCCAATAAATAGTTTTTGACTTATACCGCCAACAGACAGACAGATAGACGGAATTGCGAATACCTATTTTTCGTCATCTAGGGACCCTGAAACGTGAAGATCTGAAGACATCCCAGAAAGTGATTTTGTTGCAATTGTAATACTTCCTTCGTCTTTTAAACGCGGGAAGTAAAAATATAAAATAAAATTAAGTATGTAACATTGAAAGATTTTTTGTGATATTGGTAATCTGCAAAAGACTTCCATAATGATGGTATAATATTATTGTTAGACTTAATTTTTGAGTATGCCTTGCAACTATTTAATATCTGTTTAGGAAATTGGCAATTACAACTTATGCAACTTCTTTGACGCTGTGCGCCCCTTTTCTAGTGTGCCCATAGGCACGTGCCTAGTTAGCCTATATGGTAATCGGCCACTGCCAGTTATTATAATATTAATGTTATTTTTCTATTTCAAAACAAGGTAATTACAATTGGACCGTAGTAAAAGGATCAACCTTAAGAAGCGCAATCAGTAGTGATAATATATGAAACATGTTTTGATTTTTTTTGTATTATCTGTACACTGAATTGAGGGTAGTAAGCATTTTTATTCATTTAAAACTTTATTCGCCAACAGCAAATGTTCTGACGGCGAATTTTTCAACAGCGAATTGTACTTACATCTTAAACGCTACATTTCTGTGACTGTAGTAATTCACAAAATTCTTCTTTATTCCACCATAAATCTTCCTCTCCCATATTTTTAGAATTTCTTCTATCTTTTGATTGATTAAGAATCCAGGTAGTTTTTATTCGTTTCAGAAGCATAATTAAAAATATATAACACATGTACACACAAACACACATGTACGAGTATATATTGTTACGTTTTTACAATCGGGCTATTTACAAAATTATACGACGCTTCTTGGATTAAACATTTATTTACAACGATTAATTACGATTATTTACAAACACGAATTATCAAGGCAGAACACAAATTACTTAAACTAACGAACTATTTCTAACAACGATACACTATTTATCATATGGGCTGGATTAAACATCAATTAATTTATGTGGCTATTTATTCACGACTTAAACATTAAGGATTTATATGGTTATATATATACGGGTTCATTTATATTACGCGCTTCGAGTCTGATGAGAACTGCCGGAGCACTGGATGAGAACTGCCCTGAATTCAGACGGCCGTGTATTTATATTGCTGGATAAGGTTCCAGAAACGCCGCGATCTTTCCTCGAAGTTCCAGACACATGCATGACGCACCGTATCGGGGCCGCTCTCGCATCACCTGGAAAATGACTCATCCGGCCGCAGCTGGGTCCAAGGCCGTTTCCTGAAGCTCCGGAACAATGACTCAATCGTCCGCAGCTGGCCCCAAGGTCGTCTCCTGGCGGCTGTGCCTCACGCGTTTGCAGCTGCCTGATTTCAAGGTCGTTACAATATGTTACAGTTAAACCATCTTCTGGTTCCACCGACTCCAAATAGCATTCGTACAAACCACGGAGGGACACCATAGCAAGTATAGATGGGGTTATATTAATACAGCTGCATGCAACTTTTACGGTGCCGAAGACCAAACGGTTCTGCACTTACTTCAAGAACGCCCAAAAAAACATTTCCATGGCGCACTACAGGACGAACTCACATCAGACGCCCTCGACTGGTTGCATCATTCCAGTTTGGAACTGTGAAAATTTTTTAATATAATGTACAGTTATTTACTAAAGCAACATTTTTGGAAATGTAATTTATAAGGTGCTATCCTGTTCGTATGAAATATAATATATTGTGCCACTGAAAGTAAGAGAAGATAGCATGCCTTGTTCTGAAACATCTTCTACATTTGGGAATATAAATCTATTACTGATACACTATATAGACGCGTGCTGTGCCTGCGTGTATGCGTATCTCCGTATGTCACCTTTTCAGAATCAAAGATCAATTTGGGGGTACAAGTATGAATCCTACCAACTGCAATGTTTTTTTTTCGAATGAATGTAATTTGCATTACTAAGTGTTTCCTATTATTGTTTCGGTACTACCGTTATTCAATCTAGCAAAAGTTGTTTGGCTTGCAGCAGTGCCGTAACTAAGCAAAATGTTACCGTAGGCAATGTAACATTTTTGCGCCCCTCAGTACACTAAGGGTAGAGGTGACATAAAATCCTTATTTTAGTGACTTCTGCATGTATTTCAGTATGTATACTGTATATTGAAAACAACTAGGTAGATATTCAAAACTAAATCCAACAATTTTAATTTAAAAGTTAAAAAAAAAACTAACTCTTAAAATAATATATGCTAAGGTTAAAATATTTCGTAGTTTGTAAAGGTACATTATTTTTAAGTTTTGCTTACTATGCTTACCATTTCTGGAAAATTTGTAACGCCTATTAGTTCTGCAGCGGGTAGCAGCCGAGCGGATTTATCGATTTAAAGTAAGTGCAGTAATGTGAAAGATCAGTAGACATCGGATACTTACTAATTCTATACGGGTTGCAACAATAGTTGAAGTTGAAGGTACTAGCGGGACGGCCGGCCATCCCCAGTCAGTACAATTATTGTTTCATCATTTCAATATAACATGAAAACGCGTCTAACACAAAATAAAATATAAATAAAATTAAATAGAAAGACAAAAATATAAAACAATAATTCTAATAACGGGAGTACATATTATATTATGAATACAACAAAACATATATTTATTATTTCCTTATATATAAACTACCTGTAGTCTGTGACGCATGCCGAATTTAAAGTTTCGCGCATTAGTGTGAGGTGCGCGCAGATCTTCCTGCCACGAATGCCACCCGAACTAACATCGGGCGGCGAAGACGGAAAATCGATTTGTACGGGTGTAGTTAAACGTAGCGTTTGGACGCATTCAGCAAGCCAGCAATAAACCTTTATTATTAGATAAAATATACATCTGCTCGTAGTTTAAAAAAACACAACCAATCGGCATAATACATAACTGTTTTTTGCGATAACATCCCTATTAAAAGTAATGAAAATTTTGTTTACAAAACCGGAAAATAGTAAACCGTTGAATAAAGCCTTGGTACTTTTACCGGTTTAACATGGCGTGTAGTGTTGTGCGTTATTATAAAGGTATGATGCGTGTTTGCCCTGCGCGTCTGCCTGTCTGCGTCTGTCACGTTTTTATTGTTGCCGGTCGGGCGCAGTTTGTTCGCATTACAAATCAGATTCCCTCTAGGAACACGGGTTCGAATCCCACCGAATGGAAATTTGTTCTTTCGTTGTGAATTAATGTAATTCGCATTACTAAGTGTTTTCTTTTACTATTTCAGTTTTATTAGAAACACAAACAAAATAATGAGAATTCGAATAAAAAACATAAAACGCAATTCTAACTAATAAGTTCACACGATTATGCTTAGTATCATAGGAACACAACACATAAACAATAATAATACTTGAAGGTACATTTCATACCTGTCACCTAACCTTAAAAGTTTAATTTATTGGTATTTATTTTAGCTACAAGTTTTTCTTCCTTTTGTTGTTGCTAATTTTTAAATATATTGTTCAAATGAGATAATTTCTAAGAGGTCTCTCTATTGCTATTAAGCCTGTGTGAGACACTCTGTCTTGACATATAATTGACTTTAGAAACTTCGTAATTTGTTATAATTTAGAAAATGATCGTTAGCATGGAATGTAATGTGTCGATCAGCTTGGGAGCAATTCCCATGATTATAATTAGCATTATTTAGGGTAAAATCCTTAATATTACAAATTAATTTGCCCGTAAAATTGACCACTCCTTGATTTGTTTCTGTTTCATTAGTATGAAAGAAACATTTTTTCCCACTGCCATTTTGGCGACGCTGGTTGCTTGCACCTGTAGGCGGGGGCCTGCTCTGCCTATACCTAGTTACGGCCCTGGCTTGCAGTGGGTTTTATTAAAGATGTTTAAAAAATCTTCTGTAACTTTTTTATTTACAACTCAATTTTAAAAATGCAAAAATTATTCCAATTAGAATAAGGCCTTCTATGTGGTGGGCTTAAAAGCTAGTATATCCATTTTGTTATCACTACAAATAAAAACAATCTTACCGTTGTCATAGGTAATAACAAAACAAAAATTAATACAAAAAAAATATGGAATTGTAGCAAAATATTACTAAAAATTCACTTTGCGCGCATTTACCATGCACTATACTACATTTAACTGACGGATATAGCAGAAGCGCTTAACAGAAACCAGCGTTAAATTTGAACAGAGTATCGCTATTGGTAAGGCAGTTGTAATACACAGCTCAATTTAGTTGAAATTAAACAATTTTTGAATTCTCTCGAGTTTTTAATTTTTAACATGTAGAACCAGTTTCTGCAATCTAAGCTCCTCCCAGTAATTTAAATTTTCCATCTATTTGTCAAACAAAGTATAGTCCGTTATAGTCAATTTGCGATACGACTTTTCTTTCTTTTCCTGGCAGAACAAGATTTGACAAATGCTATTGTCTTATGGAACTAGGCATAACTTTTTTTTAAAAGTGGTCTGAGGGGACCTCTTAAATCTTGTAATAGCTATTTTCCGTTTTGTTACTCCTTGTCTTGCTATAATGTCCTACCCTGTTCCATTTTGACTTTGCAATTTTTTCTATGGCATTTTCCATCTTTATTTGCCTCCTAATTTGTTTATTTCTAGCCTTGTCTCTTAGGTTTACCCTGAGCATAAGACGTTCTATAACTTGAGTTGTTCTTAGTTTGTTGATATACTTAATAGTTAACGACATGGTCTTCGCCAAATACATGATCACCGGCAGGGCACATATAATAAATACCTCCTTTTTGAAGTTTATCGGGATTTTTACATCTATACTATATTTTTTTAATAGTCTATTATCTATTTCAAAGTTCTTCCGCTTCTTCAATTTTATTCGTTAACATCACTCCTAAATAATGGAATCTATTCACCTTCTCAGTGAAGCATTGTTTCAAGTCATTGACTTTTATTGGAAAAAACCCTTCTCTACAAAATGTTTTCAAAGTATACCTTATTTTTTCTTATTAAGTTTCGAACCATGCTGTTTGATTCTCACACTTAATACAAAATCATCGGCATAAACTATACAGCAATTCTTTTGCCGATATATTATTCCTTTTGTATGTATTTTTTCTATGGATTGCTTCCAATATTTAATTGAATAATATTGGGCAGCTCAACTCTCAGTTCACCTCTTAAATGTTGATACAGAATAATTTTATAGATATATCTTTTTTCCCAATTCATCACTATAAGGGTGATAAAGGTTTGTAGATGGGTGCAACATATTTATTTTTTAAAATGAAAATGAATGAAAAATGCGCATTCTTCATAGCATTAGTATAAAAAGGTTGGTAATTTGAAGTAGCACATCATACAAGTACAAGGACAGTTAATAAAAAAGTACACTTTATTTTTCAACATAAAAGTCTTATAAAAGACAAAAATACTGTACAGTAATAACATTAAACATATCACAATTTATCTTAACGCTAAGTTAAAAAGCTTTAAAAGGCTCAATTTACGTATAAAATACCAGTTTCTTGTAATCATACATTCCTGGAAGTAGCTCCGCCTAAACTGTTCATCTAGCTTTAGAGTATCTCCTACTAAAATTGATTCAGCTACGGCACAATGGAAAACATTTCCTTATTTCACCACATAAAGTATTCGAAAAGCTATAAAACCAACAGCATTGTACAAAGAACATACTAACACTTCCTAGAGTATTGTGCTTCAGCAACTACGTCTCTTGAAAAATGCCAATGGCCACTACACTGGTATTAGAAATTACAACGTGCCTTTCTCTGAGTATTTTCACTGATAGTTAACAAAATTGGCTTATCCATTACTACCAGATGTTTTAAGTAATGCTAACTCTTATCCGATTGTTGTGGGGTTCTACACACATCTAGGAACACTGCCCTTCCTCTATTTGCTATATCTGCATAGTCACGCTTGCTCGGCGAACAAAGTTTGCTGGAGAAGTGAGTATCCCGTTTCCTGAAACACAAAAGTTAATTACATTAAGTTATATGCAGAGTGTTCACAAGAATATTACATATTATAGAAGTCGGAAGTTAAAATGAGAATAACTTTAATAAATGTGCGTCTACACAATTTTGATCACCAACATCTAGACTTGATTTGGCTACATCCAGAAATCATAAATCATTGTTAATTCAGCAGAATATGAGAGAAAAGTTTAACTAGTGGAGAATTGTAAATGCTAGTACACAAATTATGAGAAATCAAAACATTCGGCAATGTTTTCACTTATAATACCATGAGTAGTCAAAGTTATGTCGAATATTTTTGCTGTGGTATCACGAATGTCCATTGCGCTTAGGTTCAATATAAAATATTCTACTTAACTTTGACTAAGAATGGCATTCGAGGGACTATTCAATGAACCAAACTACTTTTTCAAATTAGTTTTCAGTAAATCTAGCAACAAACGACGCAATTTCTATAGTAAAAGAACACTAATATTGACTTTTTCTAATAAAAATCACATTTGTTTAAAATATTCACTATACCACTAGTGAAAATTGTCAATATAATTCATTTTTATTGGGCAGTTTTTGATAGATGACAAGTGAGTTGAATATTCAAGGGTAATACCACAAGCAGTGAATATATTTTTGACAAATATTTTGTTGTTTCCATGTAAATTATTGCGTTTAAATTTCACGATACAAAATCACATCAAAAATGTCACGAGCCGAAGGCGAGTGACATTTAAATGTGATTTTGTTGAGTGAAATTTAAACGCAATGATTTACATGGAAATGGCAAAATATTTAAAAAAAATATATCCACTTCGAGTGGTATTTGGGACGACTATTTAAAAATATTAATACATAACAATTCACTTTATTGAAAAATATTCCAACAGTTAATATAATTATTCATTCTCAAATAAATTCAGCGAAATACTTCCAAAACACAGCATTTTAAAATTTTTAAAACAAGCCACACAGTTTGTTGGGGTTTAGTGTTACGTAACCTAGCGATATCACTAAGGACAGAACATCGTTGCTAAGCGATACTTCGCAACAAGGCTATTTATTTTTTGAGTACGTACATTGTTTTGTGAATATTTTGCATGGTGCCCAATATTCAGTGATATACTGCTGTTATTGGTTGAAAAAAGCAAATGTCTGCAATGTGATTGGCTTATATGTTATAGTGTTGAATAGTCAATCATATATACCTATGTAAACCTTTTCAATTGCACAGGCAACTGCTTATGAACGCAAGGACGACAGCTTGAACGTTTTTAAAAAATCAGTATGGCTTAATGTACTTAATCAAAATAAATTATTATAAATAGTAGGTAGAAATCAAATATTAGGAGATAGAGTGTAAAAAGTAGAAAAATGATATCGTTAAGCACTTTGTTTTTAATTATTAGAAATAACAAGTTTGAAGAAATGTAGCTGAACTAATTTTAGTGTAATTAAAAATATTAAAATAAACCCTATTTTTTATTAAGTAATGTTTGTATAATAAAAAGGGTTACGTACTAAATTGGCGTGGTGAGATAAAAATGAAATTTAATCGAAGAACGCTAAGGAAGCTTACCAGTGTGTGGTAAAAAGCTAATGGAAAAGCAGAATTAATCTACAAATATGAATAAATGGAGTAAAATACTAAGTCAAGTTTATTGGAGAATTACATTTGACATCATATATTAATCGAATTGGATTACGTCAAGCTGTTTGGTGTTAAGGGAGAGTTCAATAGGGGGATCATCGGTTGAGAAGGTTCGTTACAGGAAATTAGCAGATGCGGTATTGGAATTAGGTGGCTTCAGATTTGGTCTGCGTGGTTACATGCTGTAGGGGAAGTTTGCATCACTAATTCTGGACAGTTTAGACATCTTGTCTGTCAATGGAACCTTTTGTTGCAAAAAGGTACTTAAGAGGATGGATTCGTAGGCAAAGGGGAGCAGGTTGGTCGACATCGAGAACATTGTTGAGTTCGAGTGAAAAGTGGGTGATATTGAGTAGTAAGGTAATTATTAGAAAAGGAAATAAAGACTACAAAGGTGAATTAGTTATTAAAGAATGACTTACTGTTTTGATATTTTTGTGTACTTGTGAAACGATCTGGTATTTGTCATTTAATTTTCAAATCTGTTTGACATATTTGACAGAAGTTATTTTGACTTATAAAATAAAATTAAAAATCAGAACATCAGATTTCAGAAATAAGCAATCTAGACAAAAGGAATCCACCCCTGATTTTTCAGGAGTTAGCACAAATAATACCTAATTATTGATATTCAAATCATAAATAGGGCAATTTTAAATTGATAAAATAAAATTATAATTCATAGACAGATTAATATCACTATATGTGAAGGTATAGTAGTATATTTTATTTTCATTAATGTTTTATAAAATCATCTTATCTAGAACTATGTAGTGTGCAGAATTTGATAATAAAGGTTAAATACGATTTATAATTACTAATCTAGACAAAATGTTCAAGTATTTTATATAGCTAATAATTTAGTAAATATAACAACAAGACCAAGAACGTCAAAAGAAACTTTTCAGCAATTGTAAGCACCAGCAATAATATTTGAGTTGAGAGAAATGAACATAAAACTAAGTATATACGGTGATTGTAAAAACAAAAGAAGAAGCTCAGATAACTGTATCAAAATTAAATGTAGTAGGAAGATGAAGAAGTGAAAGAATTTGCACAAATACTAGCAACAATAGCAAATTTTAATCAGGATACAAACATAAATAGGCTACAGACAAAGACATAATGTGGAAATAGAAGTGGTACTGCTCTTCATAACTTACTGACATTAAACAGTTCATTAAATAACAAACATTGCTGGTATCCGTATAAAGCTGTGGTTAGACTAATCGTTCCATACTGATAGGAAACTTAAATCATTAGAAAAACAACGCCAAATCTGGTAAGCAGATGAGAGCGAAATAAAACATAGAGAAGATGAACCAACACAGAAACAATTCACAACCTGGGGTTACTGACATAATAGGTGTTAGTAAAATGATTGGAAGACCTCTTCAGAATGTGAATACCTACCTAAAAACATGCTCTTTAAAAGATCTAATATTGTTGCACGTAGATAACTGGGAACAAATTCAATACTGGCAAGTTTGAAGAAAGATGACCTATAAAAATGTATTTTAAGATTTTAGACTAACCTAACAGCAGTTATATAGCATGTTAAAAAACAATGTGAACATTTTCCTATTGTTATTAGTTATGACGTTATAACTAATAATAGTAGTGACGATAGAGCCTCTGGTTCTGGGCCAGAATATGTAGGTTTGGTCTCAGCTGACTCTAACGGTCACAAAACTCTTGTATAGACTTCACTACAATTTGCCAATCTGTGTGTGGCAACCGTGGGTCTTAATCCTAAACCTCCTCAAAGAGGAGAAACTTATTCCCCCTGCAATGGAGTTATTAACAACAATGCTAAAAATCACAATTAGTTATGAAAATTGGAAATATAAAACAAATTGATCTAATTTAGCCCAATGACTTTCATTCTTTAGAAACAATACTATCCTATAGTCAGATATAGAGAAAAATTTTGGATTAAGAGTACCTATTATTGTGCTAACAGCCATTGTGTCTCCGAGGGTTTGCGTCAGCGAGAGGATTTATGACGCCTCCGCCTATCTATCGGGGTGTTTGGAATCCCCTGGTCCTCAAATGGACATTGTATCTTCAAGAATTTGACTATCGCGACTCTCGTAAGGTACGTCTGACGTGTCGGGGTTCTCCGCCGTGCACATTTGGCACCCCTGCAGATCTGCAAGGCGCTTTAATTTGTCGTATTTGCGTTAATAATTGTGAGTATTGACACTGCTTCAGCAAATATTGTCAATTACTCGCAACCCTCTTTATTTTGTGGTTGTGGTGCTTGTCACTCACTCGCGGCTGTTCGATAATTTGCACGCGAGCCACCTGCTAGCATTTCGTCTTGCGTAATGCCACTTACTGCAAACTGGCCTTCAAATTGAACGAACCAAACTGCGGGTTTTTCTGGCCATAATGGTGGAATTCTGAAACGACTCCAATGACTCATTGGCTTTGCTGTTTGCCATGTTGTAGTATTAGGGCACTCTAGTTAGTTCTAGTTACCATGCAGTTATCTGCACGGATTGTCCAGTGTCCACAGAATGGCAAGAAGAGCTAAAGATAGTGTAAAAACTTCAGTTCAGATGTTAGGTCAATGTTTTCATGTTTGACACATGACTGTGCATCGAGAATTGCAGTTTTAAACTATCACAAAAAACCCAAGTACTCAAAATATACATGCTGATGATGAAATAATGTTTTGGCTATTCTTAGCTTCTTATCATTATGCGAGAGCCATGAAAATTTGACTTTTTTTATTTTTTATTTATTTTCTCCTACCGACTACCGTTGCCCCCCGGAACCGCTCGCGCATTACTTCAGGGGGCGCGGGCGTCACTTAAACCTAAGCCTTATTAAGTGAAAATCTAGACCGCCCGTGCTCGGAGTTGAACTCTCAACCGCTCCGGTCCGAACGATCGCGATTTTCACTGTGACCTCGGCTGCAACGGCAATCGCCGCTCGCCTACCGAGGTCCCTATGAGGATTTGACTGAATCAGCACAATGTTCCATTTATACCAAAACTGACAACCCACTCAATTTTCCTGAGGCAAAATCTATCAAGCATTTGTGGACTTTCGCAAGCACAGTTGCTATTATCAAGTACATTATGTTGGCACCACTGCTATTTTTCACATTTTAACAATTAAATTACTGTACAATCTAATAAAAAACACATTATTTTTTAGGTATGGTCAAGAAATTTTTTTAAATTTGACACTGATAGTGCAGATGTCAAGTAAATGGACTATACTTGAACAAAAGAGTGTTAGGATTGAACCGGCATTGTAAAAGATGTGTCCCAAAATTAATTGGAACTTAGCACCTTTTATGTTTGTTTTTTAAAACAAGTTTAGTTTTATTCGACAGGAGTTGGAGATTATTTTGTTGTTAAGAGATAGGGGGAAGTAGTTAGGCCTGACTATTTCGTTACAAACAATCTTGGCCTGTGTTTAACCCCATCAATGAATGCACATTCGTGGTTGAACGTATATTAAATTCTAATACATATCACATAGCTTTTATACAATAAATGTATGCCATATTTTACTTCCTACTATAAATAATTACAATCATATGTGCGTAATATTAAACGCTAAGTTTGTTATCTTGACCCACTAGTTACAAAATTGCTGCGCTGTGCCTTTGACATGCGGTATAATACACAATTAAAACCTGCAACGTCTGTTTTGAAATATAAGGAACTGGCGTTTGTTGCGTGTGCCGTTTACATTTAGTTGTTATCGCGACACAGAAACCTGACCCATATTTTATCTGGCGCAACTTATGCAGTTCTTTTGTAGGCTAAATGCGTGCACTTCTGTCTTTACTCTATTTCACTTTATTCACTAAATTCATGTTCAAAAATAGTTTGAACAGGCATCATCAAAACTTGATCTTAATCCTACATACCGAAACTGTATCCAGGTATTTAGAAGTTTCTTTTGATAAATTTTGGTAGTGTTGTAGCTTTTGATGTTGAATTCTGTATTACCAATAATAACTTTGTTGTCGAAATTTAGATAATTTGGTCGTTTCTTCTGCAACTAACCAAAAACTTGGTACGGTGTTCAACTTTGCTACATTTTATGCCTGTTTGATAACTTTTTTAGAAAAATACCAAGTTGTATCCAAATTCTTCATAAATATTCTATCCATGTTAGGTAGGTATACGTCCAGTTTTCACCCACTGGTAATAATTATGTAATAAATTTACTGGTTTTATTGCTTGACCATCTAGTAATTTTGTTGACAGAACCTCTGTTTCAACTAAACTCCCTCATGGAAATTGATACTTTTTGTGTTAGGTTAGGTTGTTTTCAGTTTAAGGTTATATTTTCTGAATAGGTACATTGTTGCCGGATATTCTCTAGTCTCCACATCGACTCGCGTTCTTTTAAATTTGGTCTGTCTTTTTTAAATTGGAAGTAGCATTGTTTAATGGAAATGTTTTGTTGTAACAAAATTATTTTGGGAATTTTGACTTTCCCTTTGATGGAAATTAAAATTATTTTTACACATTTGATAAATCATTTATTTTCTTATGAATATTAAAATAATAAATCTGTCAATGTGGTGGCAAGAAAATGTCGAACAGACACACACTGACAGAAAAAAAAAAGTTGCATCCGCTACATCATCGAATCAGTTAGTCCAACATGAAAAGAAAAATCATAGCCAACTCTGTCCCAAAAAGGTCGTAAACTGGTTATAGATAGGTACCTACTTGAACAAAATAGTGATAGGGTTGAAATGGCATATTTTACTGCTCCACAAATGAACTGGACCATTTGCATAATATTGGTGCAATTTTAAAATATTTTCCAAAAGGGCTGTCATGGCATTTTGGGTAATCTTTCTGGATTGTGTCACTATAGAAAGCATTTCTTTTCATAATTTGGTTTAAGTGAAACTCAGTCCATTAATAAAATATTATCAGTAATAATAGGACGAGAGGTCAAAATATTGCCGACAATAATTTTTGCTATTCAGATTTGAGTTTCTGTTGCGATGAAAAGCGACGAATGCAAGCACTTATTATTTTCTAAAGCAACAGAAACGAGACAATCAGAAGAGCAAAAATTGTCGGCAATACTTTGCCCTAGAGTCCTATTCGTCTGGGCAATTTAACTTTTAAATGATTGAAAATGGTCAATAAAAATACTCCTAACACTAAAATTATAAATTCACAAAACTAGTGGTCTTTGAATTGTATCCTTTCCTAAAACTAAAATCCAAGTTATTTTTCATTAAAAAATAGTTACAGAAAAAATTGTCGCCGAAATAAAGCTCCTCGAATTATTGTCACTAAGATAATCGTTCAATTGGTAATTTATTTTTAAATTGAAGAATGCTATTGGTTGACAATGACACCAGTTAAATTGTCATTTGAAAATTTTGAATTTTGCCCAAATGTTGACAGCACATTGCACACAAAGTATGCCAAATCGTACAGTAATTAATATGCTTAATATGAGTATACTATAAAACAAAAACTTTATATATATATTTTATGACGTAATCTAACAAATACAATTTTTATTGGTGGTCCAGTTCATTTGTGGAGCAGTATATTACAAATTAAACTTAAGCCTACATACGCAGATAATTAGAAGTTTCTTCTGATAAATTTTGGTAGTGTTTAGCGAATTTGGCCGTTTCTTCTACAACTAACCAAAAACTTCTTATGGTGTTTAACTTTGCTACATCTTATGCCGGTTTGATGACATTTTTAGAAAAATACCAAGTTGTTGTATCCAAATTCTTCATAAGTATTCTATCCATGTCAGTTTTTACCCACGGCCCACGGGTAATAATTATGTTAATAAATTTACTCGTTTTATTGCTTGCAACAAAATCCAATTTTTCCTGTGTCATCGGCCATTTATTAACAAAAGCACATCAGGGACGATGAATGTTGTTTACTTCAGATTTCTACGATGTTTTGGCAAGCATGGTTACCATAATTAAGTACTAATAGCTAGGTATCTAGTTGAACAAAATAGTGATAGGGTTGAAATGGCATATTATTACAAATTAAACTTAATCCTACATATAGGTACGCAGATAATTAGAAGTTTCTTCTGATAAATTTTGGTAGCTATGTTGATTTTGGTGTTTAATTTTGGATTACCAGTGATAACTATGTTGTTGAAATACAGAGAATTTGGTATTACGTCGTTCCTTCTCCAATTAATCAGGACGTTCTTACGATTTCTTGCATTGCTACAGTTTGTGCTTATTTAATGAAATGTTTAGAAAAATAGCAAGTTGTTCGGTCCAAATTTATCATAAATATTCTACACGTTAGTTATATACCCAATGATCTCCCACAGGTAATAAATATGTTAATAATTTTTTCAGAGAAAGGATGAAACAAATATTTGTAATTTTTGGTAGTAGTAACTTTAAAGTTTAAACAGAGCTTCTAAATCTATCAATTACATTTTACCAAGAATATCCGTACAAGCAAGATATTGACATTTATTAAATCTAGTGCGAGGCTACAAACAGTATAAGAGGAACATTTTAGAAAACCGTTGTGCAAAAACATTCTCTGGAAACCCTATTAGTCCACTACAATAAAAATAAAGCAGCAACCAAACAGATCCATAGTGCGCAATGTTTAAAAATGTTTGCTGATCACATGGGATCAGCACTGAATTCAATATGTTCAGCGTTATTGTAATTTTTATTCTTTTCCTATTTTATGGCAGCGTTTTCTGTGTAGCAGGTTATATTTACAGTATTACGTTATATGCTCTTTGGTATTACAATAAAATAGTCCTCATCTAACAATTGCATATTAGGATTCACTTCATTACCATCAGAACAATTCTTTCGCACAATATAAAAGTAAATGTGAAATTATTACATTATTCCTAGCATACGATTATCTTATTATTCAACACAAATAAAAGAAATGACTACTGATTACTAGTGAAACTCTTATAGTAATTGCCTGATGAATAATTAATGGTTTTGTGCATGAGCATACCTACTCAAAAGCATTAGTTTACAAATAAAAACTTTTTTACTTCAAATTGAAGGGATCCTAGCTTATCTATGCTAAACCTGATTTGGATCATTTTTCAGTATGGTAACTATTTTCATTTTGATCTAGAAAGCCAGGGAAAGGTATATCAATATAACAAGCATCTTTTACTTGTCGTTGCTTATCTTGAAATATTTTCTATTTTAAAAATTTGGTTCAAGTATGATTCAACCTTGGAAAGATTGCACCTAAGCAGTTACTTATGTATTATAAAAAATATGCAAAACTCACCCTCTTCCAGGTAATTCCATTTGGTCCACCGCCACACTCTTCACATACAAATGATCATTGCACCAAAGAAGACACAAAGTTCTTGGCTCCAGCACATTCATGTCGTACTCCCAATTCAACTCCACTTTTTTAATGTTTCCTCCCAGATCTGCAGGATGCGACACTACTACGGCATAGGTTGTGCCGTGCTCCAGCTTCATATCACCTGAGGGTGTCAGATCGAGGTGTATCACACCTGACGGGCTGTGCAGTGAGGCTTTTATAAAACCCTGCACCCACGTCTCAGCAGTTGGGGGCTTCGCCAGCTGAATGCTTACTCGGTAGAGACGATCTGCAACAGTGATATTGATATTAAAGTGCTTTTGCTTTGTTCAAACGTTAGTTTGTATTTTGAAATATATAACTACAATTGATATTTTACTAGACAATTTAACTAAAAAAAAAATATTATTCAGTATATGAGGCTAAAAATATTAATTCCAAACAAACAACTCACGGCAATAAGGAAATTCCCTCCCGGTGCTTGTGTAAAACTTGGTACCCATCGTTTCGTGAAACCTAGAATTCTGGGGCGCGATTTCATTTTCCATCCCTGGGCTGGCGTCAGTGTGGTAGCCCATTAAAGCACAAGTTCCCGAGCCAGGCTTGCAGGCAAAGCACTTTCCTGCGAGGAAGTGCTGATAACTGGGGCACTGATGAGCTATAAATAATACATTTAAAGCCGCCATTAAAGTTTAATGCTGTATTTGAATACCTATGTAGGGGCACTGGCTGTTGATGCTGTCTGTGAATAATTTAATGGCCCTAACATGGTTGCAGGCTACAAGGACTCGTGAGGCTTCTTCCAGCCCATCCCTGCAAAGTGTTTATGAGAAGATTGCATAACTCCTTAATGGAAGTGTTACCTGATTAAGGTTAGGGGGACAAGAGGGGTTTGGGTTATGTCGCACCCTGGCTGCTCCTTGCCGTTGTTGGGGTAGAAATCTATGTGGCCGCAGGGCTGAGACATTCCGTAACCTGTAAAGATGCTTGATTGAGTGATTTAAATGAAAGTGGGCTTTTTTAAGCGAAAGCAGAAGTCAAGCATGGTAGATGATATTTTTGCATTATTTGTTTAAAAAACAGAATTATTACATACATTTTAGTTTTAGTTCTTAATTTATGATTTATCTATAAGTATAAAACAAATTTTAATAAATACGCTAACTAGGTATTTCAATACTTAATTATAAAACGTCTATTCAGTTACAGCAACTTCATATAAATAAAGTTTTCTACTCGTACCTTACACTTATTCAGCAAGGGCCAAAATAGAAAATTAACGAGAAAGCGTTGTTACACATAAAAGTACGATGCTGAAAGAAATGATTGCTAAATGGAAGCAGTCATGCATTGCTTACCGAAGGAAAGAAGAGTAAAAGTCTTTCACACACCATTGTTTGCCCTGTTAGGAAGAACTGTTTAAGTGAGAATGGAAAAGTTGTAAATGTATGTGCTTACAATAATTTATAAGTTGAAAGGTAACAGTCACGAATGTCGTTACAAGAAACAGCTGAAATAAAATTCATTTTAAAATTCACAAATACTTTTTCCATTTTTGGTTGATAAAGATCTCCACTAAAATTATCCATTTACTTTTGGAATTGGTATTTCACGTCAATTATGTAAGTATCATCATAAAAAAGACATTATTCTTTATATTTACATTTTTGTATGAAACATCTCAAAATTTAAATTTATTTTTCTTGTAACGCGTTTCGAAAAATTTTGAAATGATCTTTTATATATCGTTAGAAGAACTTTTATCTTATTAAAATAAAAATGCAACGATTAATTCTTGTTTTAACGATATTCATCTCATGCTTTAATAGACCCTATTAAAGCACTGTTTTCAGTGTTTTAATAGCCACATTAAAACACCAAAGTATATATATTTTATTTAAACTGCATTTAGACTTATTACATCAATTTTCAATCCTGTTAAATTGACTAGATATTAATATTCATTACACGATTTAGATATCGTTTGTACGATTTTGAATCTCGTTAAAATAATTATTTATCTGGTTAAAATAGCCCTGAAGTTCATCAAAGTGGTGAGATAACGGTTATAAGATCTTAAATTTTGTTAAAATAATGTTTCATCTGGTTAAAGTAGCCTAACGTTCATCAAAGTGGCAAGATATCAATTATACGATCTTGAATCTCCTTGATATAATTTTTAGTCTGGCTAAAATGGCCTTCAAGTTCATCAAAATCGTCAATATGAGTTATACGATTTCAAATCTCATTAAAATATTTTTTATCTGGTTAAAATGAGTCCAAAGTTCATCAAGTTGCAAATATAACATTTATACCTTCTTGATCCTAGTAAAAATAATTTTTCATCTGGTTAAAATGGCCCTGAAGTTCATATAAGTGGCAAGATATCAATTAATATATAATTTTGAATCTCGTTAATATAATTTTTCGTGGGGAAATGTCGTTAAACGGTCTTGAATCCCGTTAATTTTTTCAGTAGGTTAAAATGGCTCTAAAATATATTATATAGGCACAATGTCGCTTACACTATCTTTAATTTCGTTAAAATAATTTTTATTAACATTTCATTAAAATGCCAAAATATAGTTTAAACGATCCAAAATATTAATTAGGTTAAATAGCCTTAAAATTCATCAAAGTGGCATTTGTTGTGTTAATATAATCTTAACCCTTAGATAGTTTTTGAATGGGATTTAGCAACGTTAATATGACTATAAATATTGTTCGATTATCAACATTAAAGACATTTCCATTGTTTAAACCATATTTAATTTAATCTTAATGGTTACATTTTGTTTAAAATGCTTTTAGTATCTCTAAAATGATGAAATGTATTACTAATATACTGTAACTTATATTTCGTTTATACCATCTCGAATCTCGGTAAAATAATTTTTTTTCTATAGCACATGTTAAAGTGTGCTTTTATCAACTCAAAGCAAAAGGTCAAGTTTTACTTTAACAGCAAGGGTAGATAAAGTAGCACTTTAACATCAAGGATAGATAAAGTAATTGAATTTTCTAACTTTTGTTTGAATTAAATATGACAGCTTCGTATTATCGTAGCAACCCAATCTAGCTACTGACATTTTGAAATGTGGTTGACTATCCTTATCAACCAAACTTACAAAGTAAGTGGTTACTATGATCGCTCTTTCTGTGTGTCTGTGTGTCTGTGTGTCTGTCGCACGGTTCCCGTTAAGGCAGAATACAACTGATGGTGGATTTCTATGTATTTTTGTCCCCTGAATCCGAATCCACCACTGGCTTTTCGATATCTCAACCCGTTTTCGAAATATTCGACTTTAATGTTTGAATTTTCACATTTTAGGCTTTAATATCACTTTTATGTAGTTTTCTCTCCTGATTCCAAATATGTCACTCATTTCACGATATCTTGAATAGTTTTCGAGATATTTGATTTTTTTAAAATCTGAATTTTTTTTTTGTAAGTTTGGTATTCAGCCGTACATGCGCGGCTAAGCTTTTTTTCTTTTGAAATTGTTAAAGTTCTTGCTATAGAAAAAAATATTGTATTATACACGACGATAAAGTTATTTCTATCCACTCTTGAATCATTAACGTCTCGACTTCGTCTCGACGTTAAACGATTCACTCGTGGATAAAATTTAACTTTATCGTCTTGTATAATAAATTACTATTAATCTGGTCGCTGTAGAAATCATCAGATGAAATTTACTTTGTTGAAGTATTATTTTATTTTAGTTTGACGATTACATTTTCTTTAAAAGGTTTCTAGATTTTCTAAAACTTAAGAAAATGACTGTACACTAATATAGTTTAACGAAAAGAACATCGTCCATAGGATATTAGATCTTGTTAAAAATCGTTTGAACTCATTAAAAGACTTTAAACTTAGCCAAAACTGCAATTGCATTGTTGAATTAACATTTAATTTCATATTCACTATCATATTTTGTTTAAAAGGTTTTTTAGGTTCTCTAAAACGCCATTTAATCTTGTAAAATTGACCATTAGTTAATTCTTTTAACGAATTAGATTTCGTTCATACAATCTTGAATTTCGTTAAAATAACTTTTAATTTCGTTAAAAGATTTTAACTTTTTAATATAATTTTAACGTCTAAGTGTTCTTTAAACGGCTATTGTTTTCGTTGAAACAACTTTCAACCTTATTAAATTATCTCGTTAAAACGACTTTAAATCTTATAATCTTTAATCTATTAACGGATTTAAATCTAGTGTAAAGAATCTGAAATCGTGTTTATGTGTTTTGATAATTTCGGTACGATTATTTTTTGCATGCTTTTTTTAAAATTTTTTATTAGCTTGTGCTATCTCATTAAAACGACGTATCATCTGGTTAAATCGACTTTTAATTACAGTTAACGACTTTTAACCTACTTAACATGATTTGTAATCTCGTTAAAAAGGCTTTTAATCTCATTGAAACAGACAAAGGTAAAATTACGTTTAACATCAAATAAACGATTTTAAATGTCGTTTTAAATGGCCAAATTTGAAGTATAAGTCATTAAAACCGTTTAGAAACGACTATTAGTTTAACTAGTGTAGTAAAACTCATGGCTGCCGCCAGAAGACCCTTAAAATTTTGTTCACATATATTTATTATTTGCTGTGATAATTTTAGGTTGCAATTTCCAGTACATACCTTAGAATTAATAACTTACGACAAAGTTCTAACATTTTTTTGTCGATTATTCCATTTTAGGGCTCCTGAAATTTTGCGCCACGAGCCCGGGCCTCTAAATCTTTTGCGATAACACGCCACTGTATACGCATTTCTCGAATTGAGCATTTATTTCGGCAATTGGGCGAATTCGCCATCTGAGTCTAACATATAGGTACATTACAAGGCAAAAGAATAGAAATTGGCATTCCTAAAATTTTAAAGGAAGGATCCGAATAAGCCCCAGAGACGACGGAGGAAGAAATTAAATTAGCCTTAAAGGCGATGAAGACGAATAAAGCCCCTGGCGAAAACGACCTTGCGATACAGACAATCAAAGGAGGGGGGTGAAACATGGATAACGTTTTATTTAAGAAATGGCTTCGGGGGAAAATCACTCTATCGCAATAGAATAATGCAATTATTGTAATCATGGATAAAAAGAGATGCCACAGACCTCGAAAATTACGGTACTGATTATCCTCTTCAGTCATGGATATGTTAGACTCGCCCAGTTGCCGAATGAATTTGCTTAGTTGCAGCATTGGCCACATTAATTTCGGCAATTAAGCAAATTCGGCATCGGAGTCTAGCATATATAAATTATTTACTAAAACATTTACCAAACAGTCAACGAATAAACTTGAGTTCTCTCATTCAAAGGAACATGCAGGCTTTCGATTGGGATACGGAACAAACATTCATCTCCTAACAAAAAAGATCCTTATTAATAAATGCATCGACTACAACAAGCCCCTTTTGCTTATATTTGTAGGCTTTGAAAAGACCTTTGATTCAGTAGACCAGCAAAACCTTCTAGAAGCTCGAGCCGAATATCGCATTGACTATCGTTACTCAGCAGTAATCACGTACGTACAGATGTCCATTTTATAATTCTTCCCCTGAAGGTTTGCAAGTAGGCAACACACCTTATTTTCTAGAGGCAACTTAAAACGATAAAATTGGTACTCTCTATATAAAAATGTGAGACAACCAAAACACACGAGATTCAGCGTATAATAGGTCTATCTTGGGCAGTATCCGGCAAACTTAGCAATAGACTCAAGTCTGACCTCCCGATAAGTTTGAAAAGCAAAATATTTAATCCTTGTATTTAGATATGGAGCGGAGACACAAAATGAATATTGAAACAGGAATCTAGCCACCCTCGACTGAATTACTTATTTTAATCATTAAATATAGTCAGTTTATGCTTTTTCACTGCTAATTAGGTTTAATATTTGTAATGAGTAAAGTCAAATGTGCGCGCATACGGTGCTTTGAATCGCTCAATGTGTGCATTCAGCCATCGAAAGAAATTCAACGGCAGGAGCCTATTCCCAAATAGCCAGCTAAATAAAAGCGGCTTGAAGCCCCGCAGTGAATAGAATTTACTACCTAAGTGTTTGTGTGCAGTCACCAACGTTTTCAGTTCAAGCAAGTGCCATTTCTATCGTGTACCGACGTCCCGATTGTTTTGTGATGCCATCCGCCAGAGAACCGATTGAGCTTGTAGCCAGGAACTTTCCCTCAGTATTCGTACGACATTTCCATACAACGAGTCATCCAAGGTTGATGACGTGGTCCAGTCCGAATGCTGCTCAGCAGTTCTCAGGTCACGAGCTTAATGTAACATAGTACAGGAAATAGTTGCAATCTGAGCGATAAGCATTTGCTACAGATTGTTGGCAGATTTCGCGATTAATAGACGAGTAATTCAGTTCGAACTCAATCTAATGCATGTAGAATTTAGCATTTGCGCGTGAGTTAGTACACGCTGAAATTAATTTATTCTGTTTTTCAATGAAAATATATTTTTGTTTATTTGTGTGATCAAATTCTTTCAAGAACAAATGTGTGAGGTTTTGGTTTCTTTTCGAAAAGCGGTCTCTGATATTGTTTTCAGGGGAGAAACTTTAGGTAGAAGATAGAAGACAAATAATGTACGAGAAGTATTCTAGTTTCAAGTGACATTCCACCTCGTTTAAAACAAACCAGTTAACCCAAAATAGTACGAAGTGGCAAACTGAATCAGAATACTGTTGACTTGTAACAGTTTTCGGGGCTACTACCTCCCGTTCGCGTATCATATTTAAATTCCGATTTTTTTGGTATACTTAGACTATCAAAAACTCGTTTTTAATTTTTAAGGTTATATGTCAAATTTGTTTATTTCTATGTACTCTTTGTGCAAATGTATATGAAGTATCAAATAACCCTACGTTAATTACCAGGTACGTATTAGTTAAAATGCAAAAAGTGACGTTGAGAGAGCATCAAAGTTATTAAGCATTGCATACCCTCCCGCTAACGCGTTTTTGTAATTAATCTGTTTCGGTTTTTCCTTTGTGTTTTCTGTTTTCAATGTTGTTGAGAAATGAATATTTTGGTGTTTGATTTGAAAATGTAGCAGCTTTCATAATCCGTTTTAGAAATCGAAAAAGACGTTAATATGGAAGAAGTTTTAGAAAATGTGAAAAAATAATCAACAAGAGACCCGTTGTGCGATCAAGTTATACTTTTAAAAGTATAATTGCAAAATTTTATTAGAAATAGGTTAAGATGTAACTTTTACATTTTTAAATCAATACGTACCTGATAATTAACGTAGTGTTGTTTGATGCTTCATATACATTTACGAAGAGTGCATATAAGTAAATAAATTTGACATTATACTTTAAAAATAAAAAAAAGAGATTTGGATGATCAAACCATACCTACCCCTTCCTATTGAACTGTTCAATTGTGTTCATATTGTTCCTTCCAATAAAGATATTTATGACACAAACGCTTAAGAGCATACTGTAAATCAATCAGTATGGACGTAAGGAGTATGCCATTGTAGTTGGTTAAACTCCCGAAAATGTTTTTGAACTTTTCAGTTTCTGCAACTTATTCAAAACATTATATTTAGCTTTTTGCCTTTGAATGTTTAGTTTCTTTAATTATTTTCTTAAGTATAGTGAAGTGTTTAACTATGTTCATTTTATTCTTCTCAATTGAGACTTTTATATTATACAGAAAGAAATGGAATTTGACCCACTGCACAAAAGCTTAGTAAAAGTAATCAATAATCTTTTAATATACGGCTAATGTGTATGTGTGTGTACTGTAATGTTGGTTGAGATTCGGACTACCACCAGTCTACTTTAGTTACCGTCATTTATAAACCGCGGTGCTGAGGGTGGGATTTTTGCGAGCGTCGCCGAAAGTGAGTTTTAAAGCGCGAAAGAAATATTAACTGCGACAAGCGCGGGCAGAAACAACGGTATTTGTTGCGTTGCAGTTGAGGATGATAATGTGTTCCTTAGCGTTGCCAAATTGGGCTAGCGCCCCAAGAGATCACGTCCCGTCTTCAAGAGCTGGCACTTTGAGCCAGGTTTCATCGTAGTTTTGCGCGTCCGAGAAGCAGCAGAACACATATAAATCGACAGCCTCTCCTGCCAAGGACTGCACAACATCTAGAGAGAGGTGCCCGTCTTCAAGCTACGTGAGGACACCTGCCACAGCGGGAAAGTAAGTACATTGCATACCTGCACGCAATTAGCAAAGGCTGGTGGTATGCCCTTTTGAAATCTATGAAATTATCAAGCTGCTTCAAACTGCGTTACGTGGCGTCACATTGAGTTACAAAGCAGGTGACGCTTTTAGGCTTGGCCGAGAGCTATCGTGGTGACTTGTGACCTCAAGCTTCAGCTTATCGTTGAAGTATCCGATCGCAAGTTTGGAAGAAATTCCACTGATAGAACCGGATTCCATGCAGGGCCAGCTTTATGCAGCTTGAGGTGCTCATATAAGACAGTTATTTCAGTTTCTGTTAATATTAATTAAATAGAAACATATGTCAGTCATAATTATTCTAGTTTGGTTGACTGGTAGATGCGCGTAGAATTTAGAGTAGCCCCCTTAGTATTGATATTATTAATTAACACCCTTTGGGTTAGCAATGACCATTTATTTTATGTGTAATTCTGTTTACTTTATTTGTAGATATTTGAAGCCAATATATTTTTGTGTTACACTGATTGTGAGCAGATTGGTTTTTATTTTTGAGTAGAACCTTGTAGTATATCTTTTGAATGCTTTGAGCTACATTGAGTCAAATTTCGAAGGTTTGTCACATTGAGTATCCGTATCCTCTACTGGGGAAAAAAGGTAAGAGTTCTCTTGCTGTGAACTGTGTTAGCTGGTAACCATTACGAGAAGAATACCCAATAGCAGTTTTCGCAATGAATTCTAAAAAGATGTACTGACCTGTTCAATTGCATTTACCTTGTCACTCCTTAAGCTGTTTATGGCAGGCACCTTTCAAAACGTGCTATAAAGAAGTATGGCCGTTAATGGTGTTAGTAATTGCAGTCAACTAATCTGTTACTAGGTACACTGCGTCAAATAAATTAAATATAGAAAACGATTTTGAAAGCATGCAACTGTAACATAGTTATTCGAAATAGTTGTTAACTCTAAAGTAATAAATTTTCAAAATAGAAAAACGTTTGGAATCATTAAATACTTTATACATATTCATATATTTGTCGTTAAAATACCCAACAAAGTTCAAAAATTGATTACTTTAAAACAATGTTAACATTTTTTTACATAAATTCCCTTCTAAATGTGTTGATAATTTGTTTCTCCTTACTCTTCGAATAACGTGTGTAGGTACCTTAACTTTTTTTTAATTGAGAAATTAAGGAAATCATCAAAATCTTCATTTCGGTTTAAGTTATTCACGAATATTTACTACTAACGCTTCCTGAACTGGCAGCTGAGCTGGTGAAAACTGCACGTTTTAATTTAATTTCGCATTACAATCGCGCCTTTCGATTTCTTGCGCAGGCAAAAATCTCCACGAAGGCGTTTATCTAAATGCAAGAGGAAGTGATTAGCGGTTCGACCTCTTCGAAGACTGAAATTCAAATGCCTTGTCTTTAATTAAATTCCGAAAAAGAACCGTTTATAATTCGCTGCACGAAGAAGCTATTGACTTAACAACTTTCATTCAGTTGCCAACAGTTCCTCGTTTCAAGGCATGTAGGTGCTTGCAGTAACAGGTGACTTAAACAAACTGAAGTAACTCAGCTAATTGGCTCATTATAATCCTATGTCACTTTACTATAATTACCGAATGAAATTGCATTTGGAAGGAAAACTGTAAAATGTTATATTTTAACACAAAAATTTCGAAAGATTTGATATTAAACTGTTGAATAGCAAGCAGATACAAATGCCAACATGCTCATTTACATTCTCAAAATAAAGTCCCCAAATGTGTAGAAACTCCGTTGGGTAATCGACGCAATTTATTGGCGTATCAGATTTCGACATCTCATCTCATTAATGCATTTTCGTCAACCATAAATTACAACAATCCGTTCTTCTCTGCCCTCGTCGGCACACGCTTTCAAATCTTAGTTCATGAATGAAAAAGTGGAACACCACAGATTCGGTGTCAATCTTCCAAACTCGTAAATTCGGCAAAAGTAGGAAATAGAAATCCTAATGATAGCAAGAAAGGCAGGCAGTGACCCTGCAACCTTTTCCAGTCCACGTTCAGTTTCTCGCAGAGGCGGCGGCATGCAGAGCAACGAATTTGTTAGGCAAGCGGCCGAAGAGTTAGCGTAAAACAAATTGAAACTCATTTACCAAACATAGACATACCCAGGAAGAAGATACTCTTGCCGTCCGTGTGGATGACGTCCACTAGCTCAGCGTCGGAGGGATCCAGACGGATGTGAGCAGGCATGCCCTAGAAACCAAGAAAAGTGTCTGAGGGTGGTAGTCTCTCTGTGTTTGCAGCGTGTCCATAATTGGTGTGTTCAACAGGCCACTAGTTTTATTTTAACTACAATAGTTACTCAGCTAGTCAGGAAAATAGAAATAGGAACACCCTGTAAATAAGACGAGGAAGTAAAAAGTGCAATAGATGATTATATTCTCTAAAACCACTTGTATTACTAGAACGTTGTTGAAATGTTGCCAACAGTATAGAATTAAAATAAAATCGTAAAAGTTGGCAATACATACGTGCTTACAAGTGGCGTCCGAATACTCCGCAATTCCGCATACTAACTTATATGATGTGATTGGTGCGTAAAAAATGGGTTACCATGTCTTTGATCTACTCATTCATAATTTCCTTCTTTATATAATGCTAAGTTAGGTTTGAAATAAAATCAGTAAATATCTGATGTTGAGTAACTTCATTTCTATTTGGCATTTTTAGGAACTGCCACTCGTTATTATATGAATTTACTTTCTAGTTTTTCGACGTACGTGTACATAAAATATTGCGATTGCAGATCCTCAACGTTATGTAAGGAACTACGAAACCCTAAAAGATTTAGCTTTCATAAGCTTTACGGTCCCAGTTGCTATTTCAAACGTTCAAAATCCTCAATTTTCGTGTTATTTTAATTCTATTCTCATTTAGAAATTCAAAAAAGTCTTTCCCGGACCAAGATTCGAACTTAGGACCTCTGCCGTGACAGTCCGGTAATGGGACTCTACGCCGCCCTGGCGGAGTAAATTGTAAATTTATAAAATAGTCGAGATCGGAAGTTTGCTTAAATAAAATCTACCATAATCAAGTTCACTTCCTTCGAAAATTCATGTTAAGCTAAGTTCTCGCATGAAAACTTCCATGTGCTGGTACTTTATTATGTTAATGGCATATATTGCATATGTGTTACATATATATTACCGTGTTAATTTTGGAAAATGACGACCTTTGTCGGATATTTCCAGTTCCAAAAATGTAGCTTGTCAATCCGAAATTCAGATTGTAGTGCTGTGAAGTTTGGTATCGACGCCCTGTACATCAACAGCCTGTATATGGCACCTTGTCCCGATGCAGCACTGGAGAACTTTTAGCGTGTAGACTGGTGCAATTTTCATCGTCACTCAGCGCTCGGCGACGAACACTTTTCATAAGTAAATTTCCAGTTTCGGTGCTAATTTCCATTAGAAGTCCAGCAACGCTTTAAGTACTCTGCACCAGTTTATCAAAAATCGTTTTCCATGTAAAATTGCTGCTCTCGTTATTATGACGCCACGCGCAGGTAAATTCTTAGGGATTGTTTTGCTAACATTGTTTGTTAGGGTTTTGGCCTACCGCTGGTGCCCCCATAAATATATTTTTATGAATGTTATTTTAATAAGAGTTCCTGGTATTTACTGAATGATTCTCATTTTTGCAGTTTCGAATATTCGCACAGTGTCGTGTATTCTTGCAGTAAAATAAACTTTTAGAAACAACGAAATAAGGTAAGTCCAAATCCTGGAGATGAGCGTGCACATACTTTTCACCACCGAAAGAGACATTTCCCTGTTAGGAGTTCCCTCAGCACATCAGAAACAAATACCAAGTGGCGCCGTAAAATAACATGAATCTGTCTCTGTAACCTTTCCAAAAGCAATTATTTTGACAATCACTAGCGAGACCTCTTTTATTTGAGTTTACCCCCCTCCTTTACGCTGAGCTAATGGGTCATGTTAGGATTGCTATATGTCGTTTTTTCTGTAACAGTTGGCTTCTGTTGTTCTATTTTAGCCTGAGTAACGTAACTTTCCTTTTAATTGATCATCTTCTTCGAGACGACATGTTAACAAATTTGTGTTTTATCAATAAACTCGAAATATAATATTGTATTCCAGGTAGTTTCATACAGCTCTCAATGTACGAAATAATTGAGATCATTGTTCAAGAGACGTAATTAAAGGAAGCTTTATGACTAACCACATGCGAACGTCTGCTTTGACTTGTTGTATCCCACCTCTGAATGCTAGTATCGGCGATCGTGAAGCAATAAAAAACTACAAATTAAAGTAAACGGCTTATGATTTCCTTTCGGAGTAAAATAGTTTCTCGAAGACACTTTATTCAGTGCTCAATGCACGAAATAATTTTGAGCATTAAGGTTTATCATGAACTACACGTGAACTTTTTTTAATCGATTAGATTCGATTGTATCCCACTTCTGAATACTGTTATCGGTGATCGTAAAAAAACAAGAAGTTAAGGAACTAACATAAAAAGTCTATCTAATTGTTCGACTTAGTCATTTCGTCAAAAACTCAATTTTCAGGCCCACAAATCTTGCGGTCGGCAATTCAGTAATCCAATCAAGATTGTTGATGCGGTCATATATGTAGAGCTCACCCGCTTACATATAGCAGTATGAATGTCATTGTAATACAGTTCTTAAATTTTCTGTATAATTTTATTTGTAAAGCGCTGTGCAGTTTCGTGTATTTTGAAGTCAAAGATACTATTTCCGAGATTACAAAAACTTATAGATTCCAAATCGCATAGCTGAGACCTTTCTTATTTCAGTTTACTCCTATCCCACTGAGCTATCGAGAAACCTTTAAGATTGTTACATGCCATAAACGGGGATTTCCCTAGTTTCTTCGATTGACGTGTATGGAAGGAGATAGGTTTTTTTTTTCAAAAACCAATGTACGTAACCTCTTCTTTATGTTGAGCTCCTTGTGTAATGATACATTCACGTCGACGATATTCTCAACATCCTCCTCCAGCTGTACATGTCTAACGTATCAGTATGATGCTTATCAAACTCTTCGAGCCTCCAGAAGTCTGCGGCGTGCAGGAAGACTGGAAAGACTAGGCTTGTCAGTAATCTTATCTTTTTTAAATACTAATATTCCAACTTTTCCATATTTTAATGAGTATTTCATGGACAATAGATAATAAAACAATAAGTATCTGCATATTTTCCTGACGCTAAATAAATTGGTCTCTGCAAATTTTAAGACGCAACGCAATTCCTCGAGGAACGTGAGTGTGTTTTCTTAACCTGCTCTCTTATTCGAACAGTTTTCGTAAAGAATTTAAACTTTTTAAAAGTAATCTGAACTTTGATCATGGCTTTATGAAATCAATAACTTGGCAATGGTTATTTGCATTGTTTATAAGAACAAGTCGTTTGGTTATGTGTTTTTTTTTAGTTTGAACAATAATTATAAATAGAAATTATTTGGAAGTTTTATGAAATTTCCATAGCTTAAATGTTGCAAATTTAAATTACAAAGTAAACAAATAACTTAGTAATTATTACTTGTATGGTTACTAATAAAAAAAGTGTGTTTGCTATTTTTCCAACTACCTTAGTTGAAGATTCGTTGTAAATAGATTGAAATCGATTTAAGTAACTTAACTTTTAGCCATGTTAAAATCTTAAAAGGATTTCCAATATGTCTTTAGACCCCTTGCATATGGTTCTGTATGTCGAATAAAGGACTCATTGGGGTATGGCAGTAATTAGTGATTAGACTATGTTTATTCTTCTTCGAACCATCGCTCTTGGAGCATTTCAATATTGCAAAACAAGTACCAACACCAACCTGAAAATAGGGTTCAGCAGGATCCAGTCCAGTAATCCTGCCTAGTTTTGGCACCATGGAGCCTGCGTACCCCGCAGTGTGGGCCCCCAGCGAGTGGCCTATGATGTGCACGTCTGCTGCATCGACCCCATAGTTTTTCTGCGAAAAGATAGACATCAACTTTGCCCAAAAATCCCACGAGTGCAGGCTGATAGTGCACAGTCTTAGCCGGCTCTTGACACACTTTCCGTCTAATCAACCGTCTTTCTAATCCACTGAATTTTAATTGATTTCTAATTTGTGCCCCGGGCACCACAATCGATGGTATTACTTACTACCAGATAGTTGATAAAGTAGCCCAGTTCCAGGCCCACGAGGCGGGTGTTCGCTGTCGCCTGAGTGTACAGGGGAAGACTCCCTCCAGCCCAGTCGACCACCAGGACGTTCAGGTCCTCGGCTTTGAGCAACTCGTCCTTCATGTCCCCTACCTGAGAATTGTTCAAGTAATTAGAAGAAAAAGAAAAAGAAAGTGCTCAAATTGAGTAATTTCCGCATGCGAAATAGTCGTAAAAATCTCATTTTAAAATTTGTTAAAAATGTGCGGCATAATAATTAATATTAATTCATCTATGAGCTTGACCTAGTTAAGAGGTTTGCTCACAAGAATATGATTTGTTAAGATCAACCATATTCTTAAAATGAAGTTCTAGGAAATGGCTAATGAAAATACATAAATGTATTAACGAAGTTACTGAAAAATTTCTGATTACGTTGTTTGTGGTACATGTTGCAATGTGCAGTTGTCAAAAAAAGTATTTCTAGCATACACTGTTGTCTATATATGGAAATCTCATAAATAGTAAGAAGTAAACACTTGGTTAAACTAGAAAAAATGTGCCATATTCACATTAGTACTGTGGTTGACATTGAAGTACTATAATTTTGTTTCGTATTCATAGCAGGTAAAAGCACTAATTAATACTTATATTTCGAATATGAACTCAAATGTTTGATTGTCAAAGTTTTCCTTGAACGTGTGTAAGGCAATTATGTTGTCAGTATATAAAATGTTTTATTCTGCAAACGCCTACCTATGTGGGTAACCGTATATGAAAGAAGACACAGAAGAATGAGGAGGAAGAGGAGAGGATGCAATGTTATTATTTTAAATAACAAAAACAAGTTCAGAACGATACAGCCCACATAACTCTGCTAACTTCAATAAATAAATTGAACCTAAGTACGTCTAAAGAATATACACCCATAACGCTTAAAATTCTTATGCAGTGGATTAAACTCGGAATTGAGTATATGCTGGACGTTGAACATAATCGTATAGTTTTCATTTGCTATTTTTAATTGAAAAATCAGACACAAGGTGGGTCATTTCAACATTTTGTAAAGTTTATCGGGAAGTTTGTGTGACTGTTAATACAAGTCCTAAATATGATAATAAAAATAGAGTGAAATTAGTGGAATTAAGTAAAAAGATAAGGAAAAAAGTAAGCGGTAATAATAGAAAATATAAAAACATGAAAATAAAAGAAACACTAGAAGAACGGAAAAGTTTAAAAGATCTACGATTCAAAATGAGTGAAGGAAACTATCAAATAACAAAATTAATAAATGCAGAAAATAAATAAATAACAGAAGTTAAAGAACTAGCAGAAACTATAGAAACATATTATCGGACACTTTATGGATTGTGGAAAAGTGAAAAAGCACCTCCACTGGGAAAACAAAAAAAAGATAGAAAAAAAATCAAAAACGTATGAGCTGAGGAAATCCTTGAAATTACTAAAATTGAAATAAAAAACGCTTTAAAGAACATGCAACGCAATCGATCAACAGGAAAAGACAAAATTGCAGTAGAAATTATAAACTATGGTGGACAAGCAATTATAAACCAACTACAACGAATCTACAATGAATTAGTGGTTCTAATCTTTACGGTAACAAAAGATAACAAAAATAAACTAGAGAATTTTACAGACCTATTAGCCTGCTATCGGTACTGTACAAGATGTACACAAGAATTATAACACAAACACTCATAAATAAATTAAATAATTACCAGCCAAGAGAACAGGCAGGATCTGCAGACAATGCGAATGCTAATCGAAAAGGCAAATTAATACAACATAAAATTGTGGGTAGCAATGATAGACTACGAAAAGGCATTTGACTCGATAGAGATGTGGGCAATCCTAGATGCGCTAAGAAACTGCGGAATAGATGATAGATACTCCAGTCTTATTAAATATATATACAGTGGGATGATAAAGTTTGGAACATAATTCATAATTGCGTTATTCAATGTTTAAAAAAAACGCTCGACCAGGTCAATTTTATTTTTTAAATAGACAACTTATGACGGAAAAATGTCACTTATGAAGTCACCTATTTCTGAACGGTGACGTCATCACAAGTTTTTGCAAATGACAACCCTATTTTTTTCTGTTTTTCCATGGACCTTCTTACTACTTGAATGATGAGGGAAAAATTGGCACCTCACATAACATTTATTTTTTTAAATAGCAGAGTTTACTTTAAAAAATGGAAACGTAACTTTAATGGAAAAACATTTATTGAACACAAAAACACAAAGACAATTTAGCGCAAATGTTTAACTTGTTCTCCACTAACCATTTGGCATTGACCTATTCGAGTGTAAGCACTTCGTACAAAAAAAAATAAGTGTTGATAACTTTATAAAAGTGAAGTAAACCCTCATTATTCTAAAGAAAACTCGTCCTAAATAAAAACGGCGAGCAATTATTTCGTATGTTTAATTAAAATTACGTTTCCATTTTTAAAGTAAATATGCTATTTTTTCAAAAACATTTTTATGTAAGGTGCCATTTTTTTCCGATCACTCTACATGCGCTAAAAGTGGGTAACGCTACAAAGTACATTTTTATTGAAAAGTGTTAAATAACGCCTTGTCTTCGAAAGCTGGTGTGGCCAGGCCTCACCGTAGTTCTGATAATCAAAAGAGCTGGAACACATTTGACAAGCGGACATCATCGCCACCGGCAGCTGGAAAAGCTCCAAAGTGTAGTTTTTGGCTTCCAGTTACGTAAGAAGGCTTGATACACAGTTAAAACAAGTGCATAAATGTATTTACAAATGTTTGCAGTTTACTCGCTTAAAACCGCGTATTTAGTAACCCCGCGTCATCATCACATTCCAACGCGGGGATATTTCTTTGGGTGTTGGCCAGCCATGTGGGCGACTTGTGACGTCAGACACGCGCACGTTTGGGAGCGAGTATTATCTCTCCTCCCGCATTAGCCGGCAGGAGTACTCTGCCTAATATCTATCTTCAGGCAGGGACGACTCCAGGGAGATTTGAGTTGCGCGTATAAGACAATTTGGTAGATTTTCGTTTGGTAATACGTAAATATAAGTACTAAATGGTATTAACTACCACCGTTTGTATTAACAATGACCATGTATTCTAGGTGTTCTTTCATTTGATTTCTTGTTAATGTTTGTGTTTAAAGTCAATATACAAGGTGAATCAAAGAAAATGGGACACCGATTGGTCATAGATTCTTTAGGTTATAATAAGCCGATTATACTTCATATACCTTAATATAAGGTTCCTCCAGTAAGAAGTTATAAGACCGTGGAGTTCAATTCTTTATTTTATGTTAATTTTCACAAATCTAAAGATATCGATTTCAACTTTGGTACAGATACTTAATTTACAGCAGCTGGATAAGGCGTCCAAGGAGGTAGGCTTAGAGATGAATTTAAACAGAACTAAGTTAATGAAAAGCAGCGATGGAATCATTATGATCTCAACAACCAACCTATAGAGAAAGTAGAGGAGTATGTTTATCTGGGTCATTCAATTACGGTTAGTAAAGAAAATCAAACGGCAGAAATTAGAAAAAGAGTAAAGATCGCTTGGATAGCATTTAGAAAATTGCAGCATATACTGAAAAACACAGACATCCCCATCAATCTAAAAAGGAAAGTATATGAAACGTGCATACTGCCTGAAAATGCACCGTCAGAAAGGGCATTTCAGCATTAGAGAATTCGTTATCATGGCAGTTTCGTAAAGGTAAAAGAAAAAGGTGTTGTCACCAACGTCATTAATTGATTTATCATTGTTGTTTAGTAGATCACGATCACTATTTATTGTTTTTGTGATCATGGCTACTTGATAATTCCACGTTGTAATGACAACTCAAAGCTAATAACAATTTGAAGGTAAACGGTTACTTTTACGCTTACAAACTAAGATTACCTAGTTTTCACGTTTTTTAATTCCGTTTCACATAATAAATTACAATATCAAAAAATATTACAGATGATAAACTAAGAGCTAAAAAAGATTTTAAAGTGCCTCTTGCAGTCATGTCAAATTTACAACAATTTTTGCATTAGTGTAATGCATAATAGTAAGTATGTGTGCCGAAGTTGAAATCGATATCTTTACATGTGTGAAAATTAACAGAAATATAAAACAAAAATTGAACTTTAAGACCTTATAACTTCTTACTGGAGAAATTTTGTACTAATGAGTATTTAGTTTCAGATCTTGAGCTATGGTGGAGTCGGCTATCGAACTTTGTTGCATTCATTATTCTTAACCTCGACTGGGAATTAAAGGTACAAGTTTTCTTGATATTAACTGAGCTACCTGGCAACCAGCAGGGTAAATAATTATTTAAATATTAAGGCGTACGAGACACATTCTTTCAATGCAACTTGTAACAGTAGGTTCACACCACAGTAGGACTAAAGAAGCCGCGTTACAAGATGTAATAATTTTATCTAATACAAAACATTTTGTTAAAAAGGTTGAAAAAGAGGCAGCTGCAGCAAGAATAAATATAACAGTTTAAAAATTGAAAAAAAAATAGTAAGATTAAAAAACCTCAGAGAAATAAGATGCCAAATCCAGAGTCAAAGAGGTAATAAAAAACAAACATATTTCAATATTAATATGTTGATAATTGAGAACTAGAGAGAAGATCAAGAACATAGCTTATAGAGGAGCTAAACCACATTATAAACTGTAGAAACAAGAAAATAACAGCCCAAGTAAGGGATCACAATGCTTCACAACTCAGCTAGGTATCCTTCAATGCCTTGATATTTCAAAGTCGCTTGCCTATAATTTTATTCTACATAGAAACGATATCCAAAAGAACTTTATTCAGTAAAAATTGGGTGATGTGATTTTTGTTGACTGAAGTGATGGTGGAGCCCCATAGTCATGAAAAACCTACCATGTTGCAGATCGTTTCTAATTTAGATAAAGCATTTACGAAATCTTCATATATGGAAGATTTTTTTATCAAATTGAAATGGTTCTGTGCAAGAACTTTTAGCCAACCCAAAAAAAACGTGCTAATAAAATTCGAGCACCTGACAAATTGCAACAAAGTCAGCGCTGAAACGGTGTCGAAGTGAAAAGTGGGCGAACATTTTTTCTTTTTTGAAAAAACCGGACTGGTGTGCTGACGTCGCGTCGTCATGTAAATTTTGCAACTTAATTCCACTTACCCAGTTCGACAGCGGCGTGTCGATAAACCCGTGTATTATGAACTTGATCTTCTTCTTGGGGTCGAAGTTGGACTTCTTGATGGACTTCTCGTCCTGAGCCTTTATGAACTGGCCCTGAAACGAACGTGCCTTAATGCGACATTGAACGGCAATGACTTACAAAGCTAAAGCGCATCTTAGTCGTTTCGAAATGCTGAGCAACCTTAATTGTGTTTCATTTTAATGCCGCGACGAAAAGAGACGTTGCGAAGTGGTTTGTGTAACAATTTCACACAAACGTGACTTTAATTTAGGCGCGATCGTGGCTGCAATTATTTCCACCAAGATCAGTAGAGGGTTTCCAGTCTTTGTTGTAGGTATGTGCAAATTAATCGTTATCACGCTTTTCTCTCCTCAAGTTTCCAGATATTATCTGGGCAATTTTTGAATTGTATAAATGTGGGCAAAGACTTTCCCAGCAATTAACAAAGAAATTTGTGGCATTTATACTAATGAACACAATAATCTCGCGTTCTATCCTTTAGGAAGCCAGTCAATTAACAGCTGTCATTAGATTTCCTGGAAATTGTTCACTGCAGTTTATTAATAGTTACATTCCATGGAGAAGTTTGGCTTGAGATGCGTTTCACCTATCCATCTAACCAATTGAATTAGAAAACTATTGCAATTAACCTAACATCTCCAGGAAATGCAAGCTATAAATTGTAACCGACAAGGAAATATGCAAATCTTACCTCCTTAGCATTAAGTCGTGTATATAAAATAAATCTAGTATTTATCACAGATCTGGGAAGTGGAAACACGTTGAAAGGCCGGTGGATGAGATGGTACCAACTCCTAGTAATATTCAGACACCCCAGTTCGTCGTAACATCTGGTTTCGTTTTCAACTGAAACAAAATTCTGGTTAATTACATTAAGCACAGTTATTTTCCCTGGCCTTTAATTTTGAGGTCATAGATAAAAGCTTCGATTATGTAAATACATACATGTAATATATTTCTAAAATGTGTTAGTATTGTCTTTTATTCATTAATAATATACTGAGTTTTTGTTTATAACTCTTATCTATGCCTCTTTTCTAACCAAAACTTAATCAATTATCTTGTTTAACAATATATTACAAAATCAAAGTAATTCCTTCATTTTAAATGGGTTAACATATATTCTTTTTAATTCAGTAATGGATGTATTTGAAAACAGAAACTGAAATAATAGTTCTGACGCTTCAGTTTTGATCGTTTTAATGTCAGACACATTTAGTCATTAAGCTACATTAACTACTAATACAGCCAGACTTCTCCATTCAAAAGTTGGTTATTAACCTAATTTGATGGTACGTGAATCAAATTCCTAAATTATTCAAAATCATTTTCGTTATGAAGGTAAAAGCAGACGTGTCTTGTGCTTTATTTAACTAAGTGAAAAACTGGTCGATACCAGTTAAGCAAAAGCAAAACTAGTAAAAATTTGAGACGAGAAAATAAACATTCTCCAAAAGAAGACGAACTTAAGATTTTCTTTATATCGGCAAGCATTTATAGCATTTGTAGTATGCAAAAATGATGTTAAAATCAATCTCTCCACTCTGTCGTGCAGGAAATCATTTTTGCTTTGTGTGTAGCAGAACCGCTTTATTTGGTTTTCCCCTTAAAGTGATGTTGCAAAACCGAATATTAAAAGTTCAAAATTAACGACACCCAAACTAATTGACCTCAAAGTGCAACCTGTTTGTAATGAGCAGCACAGTTAGGTTTTTTTAGTTTCTTTCTGATAGCGTCTTTGCCAATTATTTAATCAAAATTGGCAATAATGTCACTGAGTGGTGATACCATCAGGAAAATTTAAATAAATAAATTCTAGACAGACTAATATGTGATTAAATTTTGTCATTGCTGCCTTTCAACTTTTCAATCTTTTAATTCTAGCATTTTTGTAAATATTTTTTTATTACTTGGCATTTTAACAATTAATTGGGCTTTAATATTAATCTGTCAATTTATTGATGTACTACAACAAGCTGCTTGACATATTTTATACAAAACAAATCAATATGTGAAAATTAGTGCCTTCTACCAACTAACCAGCATGATCCATTACAATGTCAATGTCAGACTTAGGAGCGAGCAAAGTTCAATACTGGAGAAAAACTTCTTCAATTTGTCAGTGTTTTAAGGTGTAAGCAAATTGCTCACCGTGAAAATATTGCTAACGTATTTTACTTGCTTCTACCGGTTTTTGAAAACACATTTTAGATTAGAAAAATGATATGGCGCTGTACGCCAGGTCTACAGCAAAGAACAGAACAAATTTCAATGATTTTTTTTGTCCTATATGCTTATGTAGCCACTTCATAAGGTGCATTCCTATAATTACTTTTAACATTTTTAAATGTATTATATGCTTAATTAGATGAGACTATGGGAAGCACTCGCTAAGAAAGCTCTCACAAAAATGCAGATCTGATATTTTGTCTAAATTGGTATTTGGCACAATTCAGGGAGAGATATGGACAGAACGTTGATAATACTTTTTAAAACAGCGGATCCCCTAATAGATTAATTAAACTAAACAGGGACTACTACTATAATGTCTAAAAAGAGAAAAATATTTAGCAATGTTTGAGGATTTGAAATTTACTTTTGTTTAATAACTACATTAACAAACAATGAAAATTCCACATAATTTCAAATAGCCGGTCCTCCTTGTACTAAAACAATTAACATATTTTTGTTTCATACTGTACTATGAAATGTTTACTGTAGTCAAGGAAATGCGACACAATGTTTATCTAAAAATAAAAAATTCTACACAATATTAAATAAAACGCCCAGTAAATATTTCACAGTTCTTGTTTCAAAATTCTAGACTAGACTCCTTTGTCGCCTTGTCCATAAACATCGCACTCGTACTGTAAAAAATCATTTGCAGCATTGTCATTTCAATTTTGGCAAATTTCATGACGCTAATCATCTTATTTCAGATTTATAAATATTCAAATGTTTGCAATTTAATCAGTTATAGAGAGCAAGTAAAACTGGATGCCAAACTACAATTGATGGGATATTTCTTGAGATATGAATTCTAAAATAAAAAACACATTTTTCATCTCCCTTTCTATATCCCATCCGGTCCTGGTTCGATGCAATTTTTCATAAAAATGGATATCGAAGTCTCTATAAAATTAGTTCTTACAGTCTTTAGTTAAACTGTAAAATGTATAACTATGGTTAAATATAGCTAGCTAAATATGACAAATTCAAATTAGTTTTAATATTTGATACACATTTTTCAAATTTATAGTATATCATAATAAAGTGTAAGAGATATTTGAACGTTAAAGACTATACTTTAAAGAAATCATGTAGCCAGTTGTAAGGTCATTTTTAATTTGTATGAACGTACGGCTAATTTAGCATTATTTTCTCGATTCCCAGTTACGATTCCGCCTGTATATAAATGTCTCAAATTTTGTGCAGGCATTCATTTGTTTTCTAGCGTAGTCATCTGTGTTATCAATCCAGTCTGCATTCCCGCCGCGCACGTGTGCCTTATCGGTCCGTTTCGGCCGTGCCTTTTTGTAACAACGTTGACTTTTGGGAGGCAAGAGTAGAGGACAGTTGCCATGTGTTCGAGAGAGCAAGTAGGAGGTGAGAGACGTGACCCCGGCGTTGCAAGCTGAATGAAAGTAAAACAAAACTAATGGCGAACGAGAATGATAACAGAAACATCATAATATATTGGGGGGGTGTAAGGAACCCACTTACAGGTTAAATTTTCCCTTTATGTAACATTTACTAGCAACCAGTGATCGGATGCTGCGATCTCCATTCATGCATTTGGTGTTTGGAATTCCCACTTGAGTTCGGTATATGCAGTTTTCTTCCCCATCTACGGAGCAGACGCCGCTTGACATATTGTCAGCGTACATAAATCAAACAGGTAGAGACACTCACTGTCGGTTCTTTTGATGTCAAAATACCGATTTGAATTACTTTGAACGGCTCCTGGGGTGTACTTTCCGACAGTACTAACAGATGGCCCCACTACTTTACAACATCGTGATTGGTAGCAGAGCCAGTAACTAACTCCGATTGGTAGAATTTTGTTCTGCCATCTGGTAGTCAAGCTTAGAAATACCCCTTTAGTCACTGTCCCATGCACTTTAGCCAGGTTTCCACATTTGACATGGGTGTCTCTACTTCTTTGATTTTTGTACTCTGATATTGTCTTGTAACTTTGTGTTTTATTTTAAAGTGTGCGATAAATGAAACTGCTGTACTGTAAATTTTGTAAGTCTTAAATGTATGCGTTTAATGAGGTGTCTCTTAACTTTTCGGGCTATATTTTAATCACCTGTATTTTGTACCATATAGTATTGAATTTGTGATTAATTACGCTGTAATACCAGCTTTGTGGCTTTTGTTTTGGTTATTGCTACCTGTGCATGATTTGAGTTGTTCTTTCAGGAAATTATGTGCTACTTTAGTTTTTTAATCATTTGTGAGTATTTAAAGAGCTGCACGCCGTCTTCCTGACTAGCCGGCCGGCAATTGCATCCAAGAAGTCATAAAATTTGTTTTGTTTTAAGATAATTAGCCGATGAATCGATTTTGATGCTAACAGACTTCCTGAACAATATATCACAAAATCAAAGTAATTCCTGCATTTTAGATGGGTGTACCGGTTTTTTTTTAAACTCAGGTATAATAATTATTTGATTTGAAAACGGAAACGAATATAATAGTTATGACGCTTCATTTTTGATCTTTTTATTGCCAGACACATTCAATCATTAAGCTACATTAACTGCTACCTAATTTCATGGCAGGTGAGTAAAATTCCTAAATTATTTAAAATCGTTTTCTTTATAAATGTAAAAGCAGACGTGTTTTTATGCTTTAATTAACTAACTGAAAAACTGGTCGTTACCAGTTAAGCAAAACTAGTAAAAATTTGAGATGAGAAAATGTACATTCCCCAAAGGAGACGAACTCAAGGTTTTCCTTCAGTCGGCAAGGATTTTATAAAGTATGCACAAAATTAAATTGAAATCAATCTCCCCGTCCCTGGCGTGTAGGACATTTTACTAAAAATTATTTATTTTGGCTTTGTGTCTAGCAGAACCGCTTTATTTGGTTTTCCCCTTAAATTAATGTTGCAAAACCGAGTATTAAAAGTGTAAAATTAACGACACCTAAACTAATTGACCTCAAACCACAACCTGTTTAATGAACGACACAGTTACGTTTTATTAGTCTGCTTCTGATGGAGTCTTTGCCAATTATTGAATCAAAATTGGAAAGTAATGTCAGTAAGTGGTAATACCATCAGCAGAATTTAAAGAAATAAGTTTTAGCCAGACTAATATGAGCAAATTTTATAATTGCTGCCTTTCAATCTTTTAATTCTAGTATGTTTCGTTTAATGTTTTAATGCTTGGCATTTTAACCATTTTGCTATTAATATTGCTGTACTACAGCAAGCTTTGCATATAATTTACTTCAATCATAACAAATCGATAAGTGAAAATTAATGCATTCTAATAACCAGCATATTCTATTACAATGTCGATGTCAGACATACAAGCGAAGAAGTTCAATACTGTAGAAAAAGTTTCTCAATATTTCAGTCGTTTAATGTATCAGCAAATGGCTCGCCATAAAAACACTGCTAACATCTTTCACTTGGTTTTGTATATTTTTGTGAACTCATTGCAGATTAGAGACATAATATGTCGTCATATGCCAAACTCCTTGATATTATCCTTTGATACATTACTGAAACTGAGCAGGCATTACTACTACTACAATTTCCGTACCAAAAACTATGTTTAGAAATGTTTGAAAATCCCATTTTTAATTATTTAGACAACTTCTTTTATTTTAAAGTGTTTAAATATTTAAAATATCTTTTTCAATTTTACAAATTAACAAATTTTTAAATATTTACAAGTTAATATTTCATAAGGAACGCTGCAAGTGCAACTAGGTTGCACACTTAGTTATTCAGATATTCTAAAATAAAAAATGGTTTTCCTCTCTTTGTCTCTTTTCTAAATTATCAAACTCTATAGTTGACTACGACAGCATGCAGCTTTTCGTAACAAAAAAACTGAAAAAATTCAAACTCCAAATTTAAATTAGTCTAAATACTTTTTGAAAATTATGCAAATTTATAGTATGTCCTCGTGAAATACTATTAGAGAAATAAACTGAGAGTGCATATTACAGACTATCTCTTAAAAGCAGTTTTGCATTTTTTTAAAATTAGAGAAAGAATGATATTTAGTTTTATTGAAAAGTCTTTAGAACATTTGATTCTGCTTTTATGGATATATTCTTTCTATAACTATTTCCCTAATTCAAAAAAAGCAACATTCAATAAGCATTATAAGGAACTTCACCTATAATTTTGGAATATTCTTATTTGCTTAATATTTTCTGCCGCTTTGATAATTAATTTATCGTTTCTAGAGTATTTTTGATAATCATTTATATAATTTTCTTTGATAAAAATATTGCAATATTCCGTGCTATATTTACAATTCTTAGAATAGTTTGTACTTTCTTCTCCGTAGTTTTCATCCTTTTTCGCAATTGTCTTTAGCCATCTCAGCTAATCTCCAAGATTGGTTGTTATAATGATAAATACAATATTCAAGTCAAGATTGGCAAGCATGTAACGAATGTAACTCCACGTAACCGCAACAACTAATGATTAGCACGTGTAATACAATCAAGGGTAAAATTTACCACGTGTACCGCAATAGTAAACTGAGAAAACGATTAAAGTTGTCGCGTGCACTACATTAGTAAAGTACAACAGGAAGTAGTATTTCGATTGTAAACTATTTGCTATTTCACTTTTTCGACGGTCATCAGCTTTCACAATTCGAAACATAACCAGAACTATTGAGACTGTATTGCGACAGTAATGTACTACAATAGCAAAGCACGTGACTGGCTGAGGGTTCGAATAATTACATACATACAAGATTACCCAAAAAAAAACGAAGAACTGAGCTAGTGCCTATTTAAACCTATTAACCTTGTTTCAAATTTTATTGGCTACCAATTTTTAGAGCAACTTTATGTAGTATTCTCGTGCCTGCTGTACATTCGTTTTTGTAAGTTTTTCGTAATATTTACTACTTATGTTATTTTTAAACAGTTTTACAAAAATCTTTTAGCTGGGCTACGTTTAGAGTAATGTATTTTCTTTTTCTCTAGAATGTTTCGATTAGTATATGATATTCCACAATTTTTACAATCGATATAGCGTATTCAGGATAAGAATACAAAGTAAATAATATCGCAAACGGAAAGAAAGAGAAGGAAAGATATGTATTTAAATCGTACATATTTGGTATTCACGTTCTCATTTCACACGCACTACAACAATCGCTCTTGATCATTAATAGAAAGTTAGCTATACGAGATAGGTGTAAACAATATTTTTTTAACAGATAACCATTCTTGGTTAATCAGAAAACACACGAATGCTTTCATCCACCTGCGTATTCAAATTAATAGTGTTTTGTGTAATATGCTTGTCTCTGCATCAATTTATTCAGTTACAGTGTTTGGATAGATGGCTGTAACTGTGAACTTTGCGAGTTTTAATATTTACATAATATAATAATGTAATACAATTAGTTACGCAAGCATTTTTTCATAAGGTGATAAATTTTTATTAATGAGATTCTGGCTTATTGGCATCAGATATTTCTTAAGAAAGGTGATCCAATCATTTGTGCATTTTTTAGTTTATGTGATATATGCAGTATTTGGCATTAAGCTATTGTTACTCAATAGGATACTCAATTTCTGGCATATTTTTTATCTCAATCTATGTATGTATCAAGTTTGATGAAACTTGGCGGGAACAGAATCGAGAGGAGATTTACCTAAGTCGCGGTTGCAAATATTACTCTGCTTTTTGGAATATGAACCCGAGACTGTAAAATTATTCGTGCTTCCCAACTTAGCTTCCTTCACTAGTTTAAAGTAATTTTACATTTTTGTTTTATGGAAAAACTGTAAATAAAGCTAGACACCAATACACGGTGAAATAATTCTAAGTTTCCTTTGCTGATAGAACGAATCAAAAGCCAAACTTAATTAGAAATATATAAAGCAGGTTAACGATTAATTACTGTTACATCTGAAAATGTCGGCAGTGGTGTTGTATTTACAAATTAACCGGTGATTATAGTGTATCTGTGTAAGTAGTTATAGTAAATTAAAAAACTTGAATCTTGAGCAGATAACTGTTAATATCTAACAATTGGGCAGGTTTTGTTTACTTCTAATGCAAAAAGAGTCTGAGTAGTTCTATATAAAAAACTTGCATAAACGTATCATGAAAACATATAAAGATGAAACTTATATAAAAAGAAAGTACATATTCAGGACTCTATTATTTAACAATAAATTTGGTTGCCAAACTTAGACCAACGAAAGTTTAATAATTAACTTTCTGTAGCCAATAAAAAATAATGAGTGTCAGTTGAATTTGACTGAAAAAATTGCAAAAACATGAAATACCACTTTTATTAATGCTAGTAATATATTATGTATTTCTATACATTTTTATTAAAAACTCATTCAATTCTTCTGCAGAATATCACCCGCACGTTATAAAATGAGACAAGCAAATTTAAGAAAATTTGAGACATCAACTACGAAAAGTAGTTCTACAAAATTTCGGTATTTTAAAGATTAAAATCACGTCCTGGTACTATTGCTACAAAAAAAAACTAGGATAAGGTTTTTATAGCTGTGTAAATCTGAATTTTTAATTGGCAACTAAGGTGTGAATAACTTTCAAATTATTTCTGTCAATCATGCCTAAAGTAAGTCCATTTTTCAAAGCTAGAATTAATTCTTGCTTAGAACAAGATGTAACTATTCAGCAAATTGCAAATTTATTTGGTTTTATAATTGTTTTATGTTGTACCTTTTGACATTAACATTTGATATGACATGTTAATAATTCTAACCTGTCATATGACAGTTAGTCATTTAATCAATTAAAATAATAAAAATGCTGGGCTAATGCGTTTACAAGCTGTCCTAGTTTTTTGTGATACCAAGAGTACTATAAATAAAAATAAATCTGAAATTCAAACCATACAACCATATCATTTAGACTAGAAAAAAAACGCATTATACTATACTAATCTAAATAGCAACCTTTTATGAATAGTTACCAACTGAAACCTCGTTGTTTATAACTTATCCATTCAAAGAATTCATACAGAATTTAGAATATAGTGTTACAAATGTCTAGGAGTGATTGTACTCAAATAAACTTATGAATATTGGTCTGAAATTGCGTCTTAAGGAAGGTACAGTACTGAAAAGAGTCATATAAAATGATAAAATAATATAGAAAAAGTAAATTTGATGGAACATACAACGTAATTTCTTATGCTGAATTAGACGACGATGGAAAAGTGTTGATATAATGTTCAGTTTTTCAATACTAATAAATTTTAGTTGGATATTCGAAAAACCACGTGCATTTACAATAGATATACTCGGTGGCAAGTTTCAAATCGAAAGTGTTTCAGTGGTTGCACCAAAACAAAAATAAATTTTATATGAAGTTTTGTTAGTTATTTTGTGTGTTTTTTTGTATTTTTCATATATTACATCTCTTTTGGGTCGACTTATTTTTTTTAAATATCTAAATTAAGTACATATTTGCTGAGGTAGTATGGAAGAGTTGTCTCCAAATATATATTTCATTCAATGAAATACACGAATTTATTATTATAAACATTTGTAGATTCTCTTTCAGGATATTACAACCAGTACTATAAGTTAACTTGCTGACAGTTTCTCTAACATAAGAAAGAAATTCTTGTAAGATAAAATTTGGAACTTATGTTAGACAAAATAAATGTGCTGCGTACTCTACACAGCCCAGAAAAATAATAAAACAAAAAAGCTGATTTTTTTTAAATTTCCGTTTGGAATGCAGTTTCCATAACCTTCCAAGACTAACACTAAAAATGGGAAACACGTTAAGATGTCAGCAATCAATAAGAATCAATTCAGGAACTAAATAAAATGTAAAAATGGTCAATATAAACTAGAATCTATTCTCAGGTAAAAGAAGCATTATCAGCTTTAAGATTGTTTTTAATTATAAAGCCATACAATTACGGTTGTACTTCCTTGGTCTGTTTTGAATTTCAATGAAAGTTGTTTATAATTTAATATAATACTATTTTACATAAGCAATTCGTGATACGTAGACATGGTCAGTGCTTACGTGCTTACTATAGTGGTGAATAGCTTTTACCAAGAGCAAGAATAACATTCACAAAATAAAAAGCATTTTACTTCTTTGTTATCTACATGTTTCACTAATAAAATTTCTGCTGTACCACTTCGTTATATTTGAATAAATTATATACAAGATTATATTTGAATGATTCTCAACATATTTTTATTATTAATTCGCCAGTAATATTGTTTACTATTAGTTTTAATTTAAAAGAAATTGTTACTTCAGATAAAGATTAGTGATATGTGGGCGAGGTGTGTGAGTGTTCTCTGTGGTGGTGAATGTTTTACGTATTTTGAATTTGAATAGTTTTTACCAAGAGCAAGAGTATAACATTCACAAAATAAAAAAACATTTTATTTCTTTGATACCTACATTTCTCACTAATAAAAATTCTATTGTAACAGATCGTTATATATTAACTAATTCTATGGAAGACTTTATTTGAATGATTCAAGTTTCTTTTATTATTAATTCTCGCCAGTAATATTGTTTGCAATTGATTTATAGTTTTTAGTTCAAAGTGTTTGTATTACTTTACATAAAGCGTTAGTGATATGTGGACGGGGTGGGTGACGTGTTCTCTGTAATGGTAAATATTTTACTTATTTTGAACATGAACAGCTTTTACCAAGAGCAAGACGAATTTCCGCTAAATGGAAAAAACCTGTTCATTAATAAAAATTCTTTTGAAGATTACTGTTATTTATTAAGAACAAGATCTAGGCATACGACGTACCAGGTACTTTACACACATACTGCTATGGTCATATGGTCGAAGTTCTACACGAATCTAGCCGACAGTAAGGCATTCTTCTTTAGATCATTAGATTTGAATTTTTCAAATTACAATGGTCAGAACTATTGTAAATAACTAAATGACAGATACAATTAAATGTAATCATATTTACTCGACGAGGTGGTTTGAAGATTACTGCATAACAATTTGATCAATTAAAATGAATGACTTAATACAAAACTAAATTAAGTAGTTTCATTGTAAAATACCGTGTGATTTTACTTTCTGTTCAGTATATACACGGAAAAAGTAGGATCATCTAAGCACCACCCATATACCAACCCTGGAGATAAAACCATGATTCATCTAAGAGGAAAGTTTTATCTAGGGTGCCTTCGTCCATATCTTTATATAAAAACGTATTTTGTGTGACCTTGTCTGACTGTCAGCGTATGTGATGAACCACAAAAAAATGGCAAGAAATCAGATGACATCAAGAATTAGTACCTATAAAAACGGTATCAAAGCAACAAAAAGTTATCCTGGTGCAGATATCCATTCTGACCATAACCCTGTAATAACTTAAATTAGTGTGAGAATGAAAGACGTCAGAAGAACTATTAATAGATATAGAACTTTTAACCAAAATACATAAAACGATCAAACAAACAAATGAACAAATAAAAGTCAATAATGTACAGTGAAGTACAAATGAAGTAAATGTTCATGAAAAATGGAACCCGACACAAGAAGTGTTGTCAACTCTAGCCAAATAATAACTGATAAGTAAAAGAACAAATAAGAAGCCGTGGATAACCAAGGAAATTGTAGATCTCATGGAGTAAAGAAGGAAGAATAGAAGTAATGTCGAATAATATAAGAAGTTACATAAATTAAATAATACAAAATAAAATTAAACCAGCCAAAAAGAATATATTTCTGAAGAATCTGCAGAAATAGAGTTTTTGGAGAAAAAATATGACAATTTCAACATGCATAAAAAAGCCAAAGAAATAATGAGATACAAGAAGAATAAAAACGCCATCAGTGTCATCAAGGATGAACATATTTTGGTTGATATTAAGTAGAAGTTGGAGAGATGAAAGACGTCCAAGAACTTCACTGTTGAAAAAGCACAAAGTAATGTTTCAGAAATAGCCAATAAATATCTAAAAGTTCTAAAACCAGAACTAGGACATGCTCTGAAAACATGAAGTCCGATAAAGGTATCGTTCCCGAATTTTTTGACGATTAAGTGATTAATATTCTCTTGGACCCCTGTAACACCGTCTATGATACTGATATAATCCCTAAACAATGGTTGCATCTACCTTTGTATTAACCCTTAATAAAGTTAACTCCAAAGACTGCTCAGACTATCGAACAATTGCTCTCATGAGCCAGACGTTAAAACTGTTCTTAAAGATCATTCCTAAGAGAACTTATTAAAGAAAAATGGAAGAATGTATAAGCAATACCCAGGTTGCTTACCAGCCAAGCCTTGGAATACGAAAGGCTCTTTTAAAATGTCTTTTTCCGGCGTTGTATAGATGTGGATACACGATAAACTGCAACAACTTCATATGAACAACATTGACCTGTGAGATGTGAGAATAATTAGTATCTAGTGCGGTCAAACTATAAAACTAAAAGTAAAAAGCGAGCTAACTGAAAAAATAGTGGTAAAGCGTGGTGTAAGAGAGGGGTATATTCTATCTCTACTTTTGATAAACATATGCAGCTAAGTCATCTTCAAAGAAGCCCTGGGCGAAGAGTTACCTGAAACTATTAGAAATGGTGCGACTATCAACAGTGTGAGATACGCAGATGACACAAACCTGCTAGCAAGCTGTGATGATTATGGCATGAAAATCACTTTTAATAAGACTAAATGGATGATAATTACCTCCCCACAAAACCTAATGGATTTAAGAATTGCAAACACCATCGCAGAAAGAGTACACCTACAAATACCTCGGAACTTGGATGGAATAAACAGCAGATCAACAATAGAAATAGTTAGATCTTTTTCTATAAAATTATTGTTGTTACGTGTTTTATATCTTACTTTATGGAGTAAAAGTTTGGACGCTCTAGAAGAAACACTTAGGGAAGTTACAAGCGCTTGAAATGTCGTGTTACCGCAGAATGTGACGTATAGCTTGGATAGATAGAATCACTAATAGAAAAGTTCTGAAGAGGATGAATAAGGACTGTGGATTTGTACACGCCATAGAAATAAAAAACTCGAGTACTTAGGCCACATAATGAGAAATTCCAAGATAAAAAGAAAAAATGTTAGAAAACGAAAAATATCTTGGCTGAAGAATCTGCTGGATTGATTTGAGCGATTTTAACAACACGCTAATCATATATCCGTATATCTAATGTCCTATAGAAGAAGGACTATAAGAATAGGACACATGCTTTTACTGGGTACCCCAAATGTAAATAATTTAAAAAGGAATGCGTGAATGCTTGTGGAAAATACAATTTTAAATTTATAGCGCGAGTTAGTTATATTAACGTAAGGTATGTTTATTACAAAATTATGTTAAATGAAATTTCCTAATAATATGTGATACCACATAGGTACAACTTTCTGCTTTCTCTGCAAACCCTATCTTAATTACAAAAGACAAATAACACTCCATACACCTATTTTTAATGACTAGTTAGTAGTCAACGCAGGTCTACTGTAGTTTAAGGAACCTAGTGCCTACTAACCTTAATGGTCAAGAATAATAGTACATTATACGCTTGGCGCTCTCTAGAGAAGCTTCTTTATTTCTGTCACAATTGTTTCTAACCTGAAAACTGATATCTTTTCTCGATCGTGGATAAAACATTGAAAATTCTATAATTTCGTCTATGACTTGTAAATTTATAGATTACGGAAAAATCATTATAATTTTCACATGAAAGTTAGAACAAAGACCAAGAGTCTAGTGGTCTTAACCATCTCCTGAGGGAGTCAGAAGTTTAGCTGGAACTTGAGACCAAGAGTAGTTTTAAGGGCTTTTAAACCTCTACCTTTAATAAATAAAAAGAAAAAATCAAGCGAATACTTACATGGAAGCCAAGGGATGTTGACCTCCAGCCTATCCGCCCTCGCCCAGTTGAAGGGGTCGAGTATGCCGGCGGAGATGATCTTCGCCGACAAGAGCATCACCTGCAGTTTCACCAAGATCATCGTCGCTTCCTTGACTACGCTTGCACTCCGAAGGACAGCTTCACAGTGGGGCAATTAACATTACGTGCAAAGACCAATTTATTCTGCTAAAGGCATCGAAGCTAGAATTCAGCTGAATTGGAATTTGTGTGCGTGGAACTGCAACGAAAATTAATTTTCTCAGTAATGAGTCGAAAAAGCGGCTATTTTTAATTGTATGGGTCGTTTCGCGCGTTAGTTCTTAGAAGCTTGCGATATGGCGTTTGGGGTCAGTAACAATAGAAACAACTTAAAGATAATAGGTTAGACGTCATGATTGCAAAATGTTTCCATAGTTGCGGTTTGGAGAATCTTTGATATTAAATAAAATTCCAACAATTTGATATGTACTAAAATTAGAACGCGAAATTCCTATTTATGCTATTTATTTACAAAAACATCAATACAAAAATTAATTTCCTAAATAAATTTCTCCTACTTCTACACACAAAAACCGCTTACTTCGTGATTAAATTAAGCTTAATAATAACATGCTCCCTGCAATTTATAATAATTAATATAATTATTGGTAGTAGTAGAAAATACACCCTTCTACTTTGTAGAATCCTATCAAACCAATTATACTTCTAATGAGATGCTATTACACCATTATAAATCATTTTAGGGACATATGTTGCCTCCTTCTTTATTACTTTTGTAAAAGCTAATAGCAGGTGTATTATGGTTTCGTGACAATTTGAATGTCGGTGTGTTCTCTTATAAATTAAGTAATATTCTGTCACGCTTCATATCCAGTAAATATTTTGTCCAGAACTCACCAACTTGCCATTAAAGCACCTGAATAGTTATCAAAGCATCTGTAACAGTATTCAAATGCAACCACATAATGTAGTTATAATTATTTTGAAGTCAACAGTGTACTGATTATGGAATTTAGTTAAACGAATAAGAAAGTAATCAATAATATTGTACTACTAAAATGAAACACTATTTATATTTAATTCATTTAGAAAACATTATTTTTTGTTCAATATTATAACTGATGGTATGAATTTAGATGAAGAATATATAGATAAATTGTATATTGTTGTAATGTAAATAATGCATTATGTTATTATAGCAATAAAGTAACCATGTAGTATAATAGTTATTTATGGTATAATGGTGTTATATTACAAATAATCCA
>CALNHX010004906.1:0-117586 GCA_940337035.1 Agriotes lineatus | reverse complement strand
CGTCTAGGACGTCTGGGACGTTATGGACATATAGGACATCTAGGACGTCTGGGACATCTGGGACGTTAAGGACATACGGGACAGCTGGGACGTCTGGGACGTTAGGGACATATGGGACATTTAGGACGTCTAAGAGGTTAGGGACAAATGGAACATCTAGGAAGCCTGGGACATCTGGGACGTCTGAGACGTTATTGTCATATGAGAAATCTGGGACGTCTGGGACGTTAAGGACATATGGGACATCTAGGACGTCTGGGACGTCTGGGACGTTAAGGACATATGAAACATTTTGGACGCCTGGGACATTAAGGACATATGGGACATATGGGATATCTGGGCCGTCTGGGACGTTAGGGACATATGGGACATCTGGGACGTCTGGGACGTTAAGGACATATGGGACATCTAGGACGTCTGGGACGTCTGGGACCTTAAGGACATATGAGACATCTAGGACGCCTGAGACGTTAGGGACATATGGAACATCTGGGACGTTAAGGACATATGGGACAACTAGGACGTCTGGGACGTTAGAGACATATAGGACATCTGGGACGTCTGAGACGTTAAGGACATATGGGACAACTAGGACGTCTAGGACGTCTGGGACGTTAGAGACGTATAGGACATCTGGGACGTCTGGGACGTCTGGGACCTTAAGGACATATGAGACATCTAGGACGCCTGAGACGTTAGGGACATATGGGGCATCTGGGACGTTAAGGACATATGGGACAACTAGGACGTCTAGGACATCTGGGACGTTAGAGACATATAGGACGTCTGGGACGTCTGGGACGCTAGCGACATATAGGACATCTAGGACGTCTGGGACGTTAGGGACATATTGGGCATCTAGGACGTCTAGGACGTCTGGGACGTTAGGAACATACGGGACAGTTGGGACGTCTGGGACGATAGGGACATATGGGACATTTAGGACGTCTGGGACGTTAGGGACATATGGAACGTCTAAGACGCCTGGGACATTAGGGACATATGGGACATCTGGTACGTCTGGGACGTTAGGGACATATGGGACATCTGGGACGTCTAGGACGTTAAGGACATATGGGACATCTAGGACGTCTGGGACGTCTAGGACGTTAAGGACATATGGGACATTTGGGACGCCTGGGACATTAGGGATATATGTGACATATGGGACATCTGGGACGCCTGGGACATTAGGGACATATGGGACATCTGGGACGTCTGGGACGTTAAGGACATATGGGACATTTAGGACGCCTGGGACATTAGGGACATATGGAATATCTGGGACGTCTTGGACGTTAAGGACGTATGGGACAACTAGGAAGTCTGGGACGTTAAGGACATATGAGACATCTAGGACGTCTGGGACGTCTGGGACGTTAGGGACATACGGGACAGCTGAACGTCTGGGACGTTAGGGACATATGGGGCATTTAGGACGTCTGGGACGCTAGGGACATATGGAACATCTAGGACGCCGGAGACATTAGGGACATATGGGACATATGGGACATCTGGGACGTCTGAGACGTTAGGAACATATGGGACATCTGGGACGTCTGGGAGGTTAAGGATATATGGGATATCTAGGACGTCTGGGACGTCTGGGACGTTAAGGACATATGGAATATCTAGGACGCCTGGGACATTAGGGACATATGGGACATATGGAACATCTGGGACGTCTGGGACGTTAGGGACATATGCGACATCTGGGACGTTAAGGACATATGGGACATCTAGGCCGTCTGGGACGTCTGGGACGTTAAGGACATATGGGACATTTAGGACTCCTGGGACATTAGGGACATATGGGACATATGGGACATCTAAAGCGTCTGGGACGTTAAGGACATATGGGACATCTAGACCATCTGGGACGTCTGGGACGTTAAGGACATATGGGACATTTAGGACTCCTGGGACATTAAGGACATATAGGACATCTGGGACGTCTGGGACGTTAAGGACATATGGGACAACTAGGACGTCTAAGACGTCTGGGACGTTAGAGACATATAGGACATCTGGGACGTCTGGGACGTCTGGGACCTTAAGGACATATGAGACATCTAGGACGCCTGAGACGTTAGGGACATATGGGACATCTGGAACGTTAAGGACATATGGGACAACTAGGACGTCTAGGACGTCTGGGACGCTAGCGACATATAGGACATCTAGGACGTCTGGGACGTTAGGGACATATGGGACATCTGGGACATCTGGGACGTTAAGGACATATGGGACGTCTGGGACGTTAGGGTCATATGAGACATCAGGGACGTCTGGGACGTTAAGAACATATGGGACATCTAGGACGTCTGGGACGTCTGGGACGTTAAAAATATATGGGACATTTAGGACGCCTGGGACATTAGGGACATATGGGACATATGGGACATCTGGGACGTCTGGGACGTTAGGGACATATGAAACATCTGGGACGTCTGGGACGTTAAGGACATATGGGACATATGGGACATCTGGGACGTCTGGGACGTTAGGGACTTATGGGACATCTAGGACGTCTGGGACATCTGGGACCTTAAGGACATATGAGACATCTAGGACGCCTGAGACGTTAGGAACATATGGGCCATCTGGGACGTCTGGAACGTTAAGGACATATGGACAACTAGGACGTCTAGGACGTCTGAGACTTTAGAAACATATAGGACATCTGGGACGTCTGGGACGTTAAGAACATATGGGACATCTAGGACGTCTGGGACGTCTGGGACGCTAGGGACATATAGGACATCTAGGACGTCTGGGACATTAGGGACATATGGGACATCTAGGACGTCTAGGACGTCTGGGACGTTAGGAACATACGGGACATTTAGGACGTCTGGGACATTAGGGACATATGGAACATCTAAGACGCCTGGGACATTAGGGACATATGGGACATCTGGGACGTCTAGGACGTTAAGGACATATGGGACATCTAGGACGTCTGGGACGTCTAGGACGTTAAGGACATATGGGACATTTGGGACGCCTGGGACATTAGGGATATATGTGATATATGGGACATCTAGGACGCCTGGGAGATTAGGGACATATGGGACATATAGGACATCTGGGACGTCTGGGACGTTAAGGACATATGGGACATTTAGGACGCCTGGGACATTAGAGACATATGGTATTTTTGGGACGTCTGGGACGTTAAGGACATATGGGACATCTAGGAAGTCTAGGACGTTAAGGAGATATGGGACATCTAGGACATCTGGGACGTCTGGGACGTTAGGGACATACGGGACAGCTGAACGTCTGGGACGTTAGGGACATATGGGACATTTAGGACGTCTGGGACGCTAGGGACATATGGAATATCTAGGACTCCTGGGACATTAGGGACATATGGGACATCTGGGACGTCTGGGACGTTAAGGATATATGGGACATCTAGGACGTCTGGGACGTCTGGGACGTTAAGGACATATGGGACATTTAGGACGCCTGGGACATTAGGGACATATAGGACATATGGGACATCTAGGACGTCTGGGACGTTAGGGACATATGGGACATCTGGGACGTCTGGGACGTTAAGGACATATGGGACATTTAGGACGTCTGGGACATTAGGGACATATGGGACATATGGGACATCTGAAGCGTCTGGGAGGTTAACATATGGGACATCTAGGACGTCTGGGATGTCTAGGACGTTAAGGACATATAGGACATTTAGGTCTCCTGGGACATTAAGGACATATGGGACATCTGAAGCGTCTGGGAGGTTAAGGACATATGGGACATCTAGGACGTCTGGGACGTCTAGGACGTTAAGGACATATGGGACATTTAGGACGTCTGGGACATTAGGGACATATGAAACATATGGGACATCTAGGACGCCTGGGACATTAGAGATATATGGGACATATGGGACATCTGGGACGTCTGGGACGTTAGGGACATATGGGACATTCGGGATGTCTAGGACGTTAAGGACATATGGGACATCTAGGACGTCTGGGACGTCTGGGACGTTAAGGACGTATGGGACATTTAGGACGCCTGGGACATTAGGGACATATGGGACATATGGGACATCTGGGACGCCTGGGACATTAGGGACATATGGGACATATGGGACATCTGGGACCTCTGGGACGTTAGGGACATATGGGGCATCTGGGACGTCTGGGACGTTAAGGACGTATGGGACATCTAGGACGACTAGTACGTTAGGGACATATGGGACATCTGGGACGTCTGGGACGTTAGGGACATATGGGACATCTGGGACGTCTGGGACATTAGGGACATATGGGACATATGGGACATCTGGGACGTCTGGGACGTTAGGGACATATGAAACATCTGGGACGTCTGGGACGTTAGGGACATATAGGACATCTAGGACGTCTGGAACGTCTGGGACGTCAGGGACATACGGGACAGCTGGGACGTTAAGGACATATGGGACATTTAGGACGCCTGGGACATTAGGGACATATGGGATATCTGGGACGTCTGGGACGTTAAGGACATATGGGACATCTAGGAAGTCACGGACGTTAAGGAGATATGGGACATCTAGGACGTCTGGGACGTCTGGGACATTAGGGACATACGGGACAGCTGAACGTCTGGGACGTTAGGGACATATGGGACATTTAGGACGTCTGGGACGCTAGGGACATATGGAACATCTAGGACGCCTGGGACATTAGGGACATATGGGACATCTGGGACGTCTGGGACGTTAAGGATATATGGGACATCTAGGACGTCTGGGACGTTAAGGACATATGGGACATTTAGGACGCCTGGGACATTAGGGACATATAGGACATATGGGACATCTGGGACGTCTGGGACGTTAGGGACATATGGAACATCTGGGACGTCTGGGACATTAAGGACATATGGGACATCTAGGACGTCTGGGACGTCTAGGACGTTAAGGACATATGGGACATTTAGGACGTCTGGGACATTAGGGACATATGGGACATATAGGACATTTAGGACTCCTGGGACATTAGGGACATATGGGACATATGGGACATCTGAAGCGTCTGGGAGTTTAAGGACATATGGGACATCTAGGACGTCTGGGACGTCTAGGACGTTAAGGACATATGGGACATCTGGGACGTCTGGGACGTTAAGGACATATGGGACATCTAGGACGTCTGGGACGTCTAGGACGTTAAGGACATATGGGACATTTAGGACGTCTGGGACATTAGGGACATATAGGACATATGGGACATTTATGACTCCTGGGACATTAGGGACATATGGGACATATGGGACATCTGAAGCGTCTGGGAGGTTAAGGACATATGGGACATCTAGGACGTCTGAAACGTCTAGGACGTTAAGGACATATGGGACATTTAGGACGTCTGGGACATTAGGGACATATGGAACATATGGGACATCTAGGACGCCTGGGACATTAGAGATATATGGGACATATGGGACATCTGGGACGTCTGGGACGTTAGGGACATATGGGACATTCGGGATGTCTAAGACGTTAAGGACATATGGGAGATCTAGGACGTCTGGGACGTCTGGGACGTTAAGGACGTATGGGACATTTAGGACGCCTGGGACATTAGGGACATATGGGACATATGGGACATCTGGGACGCCTGGGACATTAGGGACATATGGGACATATGGGACATCAGGGACCTCTGGGACGTTAGGGACATATGGGGCATCTGGGACGTCTGGGACGTTAAGGACGTATGGGACATCTAGGACGTCTAGTACGTTAGGGACATATGGGACATCTGGGACGTCTGGAACGTTAGGGACATATGGGACATCTGGTACGTCTGGGACATTAGGGACATATGGGACATATGGGACATCTGTGACGTCTGGGACGTTAGGGACATATGAAACATCTGGGACGTCTAGGACGTTAGGGACATATGAGACATCTAGCACGTCTGGAACGTCTGGGACGTTAGGGACATACGGGACAGCTGGGACGTGTGGGACGTTAGGGACATATGGGGCATTTAGGACGTCTGGGACGTTAGGGACATATGGAACACTTAGGACGCCTGGGACATTAGGGACATATGGGACATATGGGAAATCTGGGACGTCTGGGACGTTAAGGACATATGGGACGTCTAGGACGTCTGGGACGTTATGGACATATAGGACATCTAGGACGTCTGGGACATCTGGGACGTTAAGGACATACGGGACAGCTGGGACGTCTGGGACGTTAGGGACATATGGGACATTTAGGACGTCTAAGAGGTTAGGGACAAATGGAACATCTAGGAAGCCTAGGACATCTGGGACGTCTGAGACGTTAGGGTCATATGAGAAATCTGGGACGTCTGGGACGTTAAGGACATATGGGACATCTAGGACGTCTGGGACGTCTGGGACGTTAAGGACATATGAAACATTTTGGACGCCTGGGACATTAGGGACATATGGGACATATGGGATATCTGGGACGTCTGTGGCGTTAGGGACATATGGGACGTCTGGGACGTCTGGGACGTTAAGGACATATGGGACATCTAGGACGTCTGGGACGTCTGGTACCTTAAGGACATATGAGACATCTAGGACGCCTGAGACGTTAGGGACATATGGGACATCTATGACGTTAAGGACATATGGGACAACTAGGACGTCTAGGACGTCTGGGACGTTAGAGACATATAGGACATCTGGGACGTCTGAGACGTTAAGGACATATGGGACAACTAGGACGTCTAGGACGTCTGGGACGTTAGAGACGTATAGGACATCTGGGACGTCTGGGACGTCTGAGACCTTAAGGACATATGAGACATCTAGGACGCCTGAGACGTTAGGGACATATGGGGCATCTGGGACTTTAAGGACATATGGGACAACTAGGACGTCTAGGACATCTGGGACGTTAGAGACATATAGGACGTCTGGGACGTCTGGGACGCTAGCGACATATAGGACATCTAGGACGTCTGGGACGTTAGGGACATATTGGGCATCTAGGACGTCTAGGACGTCTGGGACGTTAGGAACCTACGGGACAGTTGGGACGTCTGGGACGATAGGGACATATGGGACATTTAGAACGTCTGGGACGTTAGGGACATATGGAACGTCTAAGACGCCTGGGACATTAGGGACATATGGGACATCTGGTACGTCTGGGACGTTAGGGACATATGGGACATCTGGGACGTCTAGGACGTTAAGGACATATGGGACATCTAGGACGTCTGGGACGTCTAGGACGTTAAGGACATATGGGACATTTGGGACGCCTGGGACATTAGGGATATATGTGACATATGGGACATCTGGGACGCCTGGGACATTAGGGACATATGGGACATCTGGGACGTCTGGGACGTTAAGGACATATGGGACATTTAGGACGCCTGGGACATTAGGGACGTATGGGATATCTGGGACGTCTTGGACGTTAAGGACATATGGGACAACTAGGAAGTCTGGGACGTTAAGGACATATGAGACATCTAGGACGTCTGGGACGTCTGGGACGTTAGGGACATACGGGACAGCTGAACGTCTGGGACGTTAGGGACATATGGGGCATTTAGGACGTCTGGGACGCTAGGGACATATGGAACATCTAGGACGCCTGGGACATTAGGGACATATGGGACATATGGGACATCTGGGACGTCTGAGACGTTAGGAACATATGGGACATCTGGGACGTCTGGGAGGTTAAGGATATATGGGATATCTAGGACGTCTGGGACGTCTGGGACGTTAAGGACATATGGAACATCTAGGACGCCTGGGACATTAGGGACATATGGGACATATGGAACATCTGGGACGTCTGGGACGTTAGGGACATATGGGACATCTGGGACGTTAAGGACATATGGGACATCTAGGCCGTCTGGGACGTCTGGGACGGTAAGGACATATGGGACATTTAGGACTCCTGGGACATTAGGGACATATGGGACATATGGGACATCTAAAGCGTCTGGGACGTTAAGGACATATGGGACATCTAGACCGTCTGGGACGTCTGGGACGTTAAGGACATATGGGACATTTAGGACTCCTGGGACATTAAGGACATATAGGACATCTGGGACGTCTGGGACGTTAAGGACATATGGGACAACTAGGACGTCTAAGACGTCTGGGACGTTAGAGACATATAGGACATCTGGGACGTCTGGGACGTCTGGGACCTTAAGGACATATGAGACATCTAGGACGCCTGAGACGTTAGGGACATATGGGACATCTGGAACGTTAAGGACATATTGGACAACTAGGACGTCTAGGACGTCTGGGACGCTAGCGACATATAGGACATCTAGGACGTCTGGGACGTTAGGGACATATGGGACATCTGGGACATCTGGGACGTTAAGGACATATGGGACATCTAGGCCATCTGGGACGTCTGGGACGTTAAGGACATATGGGACATTTAGGACTCCTGGGGCATTAGGGACATATGAGACATGGGACATCCGGGACGTCTGGGACGTCTAGCACGTTAAGGACATATGGGACATTTCGGACGTCTGGGACATTAGGGACATGTGGAACGTATGGGACATCTGGGACGCCTGGGACATTAGAGATATATGTGACATATGAGACATCTGGGACGTCTGGGACGTTAGGGACACATGGGGCATCTGGGACGTCTGGGAGGTTAAGGACGTATGGGACATCTAGGACGTCTAGTACGTTAGGGACATATGGGACATCTGGGACGTCTGGGACGTTAGGGATATATGGGACATGTGGGACGTCTGGGACAATAGGGACATAAGGGACATATGCGACATCTGGGACGTCTGGGACGTTAGGGACATATGAAACATCTGGGACGCCTGGGACGTTAGGGACATATGGGAAATTTGGGATGTCTAGGACGTTAAGGACATATAAGACATCTAGGACGTCTGGGACGTCTGGGACGTTAAGGACGTATGGGACATTTAGGACGCCTGGGACATTATAGACATATGGGACATATGGGACATCTGGGACGCCTGGGTCAATAGGGACATATGGGGCATTCAGGACGTCTGGGACGTTAGAGAAATATGGAACACTTAGGACGCCTGGGACATTAGGGACATATGGGACATATGGGACATCTGGGACGTCTGGGACGTTAGGGACATATGGGACATCTGGGACGTCTGGGACGTTAAGGACATATGGGACGTCTAGGACGTCTGGGACGTTATGGACATATGGGACATCTAGGACGTCTGGGACATCTGGGACGTTAAGGACATACGGGACAGCTGGGACGTCTGGGACGCTAGGGACATATGGGACATTTAGGACGTCTGGGAGGTTAGGGACATATGGAACATGTAGGACGCCTGGGACATTAGGGACATATGGGACATATGGGACATCTGGGACGTCTGGAACGTTAGGGCCATATGGGACATCTGGGACGTCTGTGACGTTAAGGACATATGGGACATCTAGGACGTCTGGGAAGTCTGGGACGTTAAGGATATATGGGACATTTAGGACGTCTGGGAGGTTAGGGACATATGGAACATGTAGGACGCCTGGGACATTAGGGACATATGGGACATATGGGACATCTGGGACGTCTGGAACATTAGGGACATATGGGACATATGGGACATCTGGGACGCTTGGGACATTAGGGACATATGATACATATGGGACATCTGGGACGTCTCGGACGTCTGGGACGTTAGGGACATATAGGACATCTAAGACGTCTGGCACGTTAGGGACATATGGGACATCTAGGACTTCTGGGACGTCTGAGACGTAAGGAACATACGGGACAGCTGGGACGTCTGGGACGTTAGGGACATATGGGACATTTAGGACGTCTGGAACGTTAGCTACATATGGAACATCTAGAACGCTTGGGACATTAGGGACATATGGAACATATGGGACATCTGGGACGTCTGGGACGTTAGCGACATATAGAACATCAGAGACGTCTGGGACGTTAAGGACATATGGGACATTCAGGACGTCTGTGACGTCAGGGACGTTAAGGACATATGAAACATTTAGGACGCCTGGGACATTAGGGACATATGGGACATATGAAACATCTGGAACGCCTGGGACATTAGGGACATACGGGACATATGGGACATCTGGGACGTCTGGGACGTTAGGTACATATGGGACATCTGGGACGTCTGGGACGTTAAGGACATATAGGACATCTAGGACGTCTGGGACGTCTGGGACGTTAAGGACATATGGGACATTTAGGACGCCTTGGACATTAGGGACTTGGGGACATATGGGACATCTGGGACGTCTGGGACGTTAAGGACATATGGGACACCTAGGACGTCTGGGACGTCCGGGACGTTAAGGACATATAAGACATTTAGGACGTCTGGGACATTAGTGACATATGGGACATATGGGACGTCTGGAATGCCTGGGACATTAGGAACATATGGGACATATGGAACATTTAGGACGTTTGGGACGTTAGGGACATATAGGACGTTTAGGACGTCTGGGACATTAGTGACATATGGGACATATGGGACATCCAGGACATCTGGGACGTCTTAAACGTTAGGGACATACGGGACAGCTTGGACGTCTGGGGCGTTAAGGACATATGGGACATTTAGGACGTCTGGGACGTTAGGGACATATGGAACATCTAGGACGCCTGGGACATTAGGGACATATGGGACATATGGGGTATCTGGGACGTCTGGGACTTTAGGGACATATGGAACATCTGGGACGTCTGGGACGTTAAGGACATATGGGACATATGGGACATCTGGGACGCCTGGGACGTTAGGGAAATATGGGACATATGGGACATCTGGGACGTCTGGGCCGTTAGGGAAATATGGGGCATCTGGGACGTCTGGAACGTTAAGGACGTATGGGACATCTGGGTGGTCTGGGACATTAGAGACATATGGGACATATGGGACATCTGGGACGTCTGGGACGTTAGGGACATATGGGACATCTGGGACGTCTGGGACGTTAGGGACATATGCGACATCTGGGACGTCTGGGACATTAGAGACATATGGGACATATGGGACATCTGGGACGTCTGGGACGTTAGGGACATATGGGACATCTGGGACGTCTGGGACGTTAGGGACATATGGGACATCTGGGACGTCTGGGACGTTAGGGACATATGCGACATCTGGGACGTCTGGGACATTAGAGACATATGGGACACATGAGACATCTGAGACGTCTGGGACGTTAGGGACATATGCGACATCTGGGACGTCTGGGACATTAGAGACATATGGGACATATGGGACATCTGGGACGTCTGGGACGTTAGGGACATATGGGACATCTGGGACGTCTGGGACGTTAGGGACATATAGAACATCTGAGACGTCTGGGACGTTAGGGACATATGCGACATCTGGGACGTCTGGGACATTAGAGACATATGGGACATATGGGACGTCTGGGACGTCTGGGGCGTTAGGATTATACGGGACAGCTAAGACGTCTGGGACGTTAGGGACATATGGGACATCTGGGACGTCTGGGACATTAGGGACATATGGGACATACGGGATATCTGGGACGTCCTGGACGTTAGGGACATATGGGACATCTAGGACGTCAAGGACGTTAGGGACACATGAGAGATCTGAGACGTCTGGGACGTTAAGGACATATGGGACATTTAGTACGCCTGGGACATATGGGACATATGGGACATCTGGGACGCCTGGGACCTTAGGGACATATGGGACATCAGTTACGTCTGGGACGTTAGAGACATATGGGACATCTGGTACGGCTAGGACGTTAAGGACATATGGGACATCTAGGACGTCTGGGACGTCTGGGACGTTAAGGACATATGGGACATTTAGGACGCCTGGGACATTAGGGACATATGGGACAAATGGGACATTTATGACGTTTGGGACGTTAAGGACATATGGGACATCTAGGACATCTGGGACGTCTGGGACGTTAAGGACATGTGGGACATCTAGGACGTCTGGGACGTCTGGGACGTTAAGAACATATGGGACATTTAGGACGCTTGAGACATTAGGGACATATGGGACATATGGGACATCTGGAACGCCTGGGACATTAAAGACATATGGGACATATGGGACATCTGGGACATCTGGGACGTTAGGGACATATGGGGCATCTGGGTCGTCTGGGACGTTAAGGACGTATGGGACATCTAGGACGTCTAAGACGTTAGGGACATATGGGACATCTGGGACGTCTGGGACGTTAGGGACATATGGGACATGTGGGACGTCTGGGACATTAGAGACATATGTAACATATGGGACATCTGGGACGTCTGGGACGTTTGGGACATATGGGACATCTGGGACGTCTGGACGTTAGAGACATATGGGACATCTAGGACGTCTGCGACGTCTGGGACGTTATGGACATACGGGACAGCTGGGACGTCTAAGACGTTAGGGACATATGGGACATTTAGGACGTCTGGGACGTTAGGTACATATGGAACACTTAGGACGCCTGGGACATCTGGGACGTCTGGGACGTTAGGGACATATGGGACACTTAGGACGCTTGGGACATTAGGGAAATATGGAACATATGGGACATCTGGGACGTCTGCGACGTTAAGGACATATGGGACGACTAGGACGTCTGGGACGTTAGGGACATATGGGACATCTAGGACGTCTGGGACGTTAGGAACATATGGATCATCTAGGACGCCTGGGACATTAGGGACATATGGGACATATGGGACATTTGGGACGTCTGGGACGTTAGGGACATATGGGACATCTGAGACGTTTGGGACGTTAACGACATATGGGACATCTAGGACGTCTGGGACGTCTGGGACGTTAAGGATATATGGGACATTTAGTACGCCTGAGACATTAGGGACATATGGGACATATGGGACATCTAGGACGTCTGGCAGGTTAGGGACATATGGGACATCTAGGACGTGTGGGACGTCTGGGACGTTAGGAACATACGGGCCAGCTGGGACGTCTGGGACGTTAGGGACATATGGGACATCTGGGACACCTGGGACGCCTGGGACATTAGGGACATATGGGACATCTGAGACGTTAAGGACATACGGAACAGCTGGGACGTCTGGGACGTTAGGGACATATGGGACATTTAAGACGTCTGGGACGTTAGGAACATATGGATCATCTAGGACGCCTGGGACATTAGGGACATATGGGACATATGGTACATTTGGGACGTCTGGGACGTTAGGGACATATGGGACATCTGAGACGTTTGGGACGTTAACGACATATGGGACATCTAGGACGTCTGGGACGTCTGGGACGTTAGGAACATACGGGCCAGCTGGGACGTCTGGGACGTTAGGGACATATGGGACATCTGGGACACCTGGGACGCCTGGGACATTAGGGACATATGGGACATATGGGACATCTGGGACGTCTGGGACGTTAGGGACATATGAGACATCTAAGACGTCCGGGACGTCTGGGACGTTAAGGACATATGGGACAGCTGGGACGTCTGGGACGCCTGGGACATTTAGGGACATATGGGACATATGGGACGTCTGGGACGTCTGCGACGTTAGGGACATACGGGACAGCTGGGACGTCTGGGACTTTAAGGACATATGGGACTTTTAGGACGTCTGGGACGTTAGAGACATATGGAACATCTAGGACGCTTGGGACATTAGGGAAATATGGGACATATGGAACATCTGGGACGTCTGGGACGTTTGGGACAGATGGGACATCTGGGACGTCTGGGACGTTAACGACATGTGGGACATCTAGGACGTCTGGGACGTCTGGGACGTTAAGAAAATATGGGACATTTAGGACGCCTGAGACATTAGGGACATATGGGACATATGGGACATCTGGAACGCCTGGGACATTAGGGACATATGGTACATATGGGACATCTGGGACGTCTGGGACGTTAGGGACATATGGGGCATATGGGACGTCTGAGACGTTAAAGACGTATGGGACATCTAGGACGTCTAGGACGTTAAGGACATATGGGACATCTGGGACGTCTGGGACGTTAGGGACATATGGGACGTCTGGGACGTCTGGGACATTAGGGAAATATGGGACATATGGGACATCTGGGACGTCTGGGACGTTAGAGACATTTGGGACATCTGGGACGTCTGGGACGTTAGGGACGTATGGGACATCTAGGACGTCTGGGACGTCTGGGACGTTAGGGACATACGGAACAGCTGGGACGTCTGGGACGTTAGGGACATATGGGACATTTAGGACGTCTGGGACGTTAGGGACATAAGGAATACTTAGGACGCCTGGGACATTAGGGGCATATGGAACATCTGGGACGTCTGGGACGTTAAGGACATATGGGACGTCTAAGACGTCTGAGACGTTAGGGACATATGGGACATCTAGGACGTCTGGGACATCTAGGACGTTAAGGACATACGGGACAGCTGGGACGTCTGGGACGTTAAGGACATATGGGACATTTAGGACGTCTGGGACGTTAGGGACATATGAAACATCTAGGACGCCAGGGACATTAGGGACATATGGGACATATATTACATCTGGGACGTCTGGGACGTTAGGGACATATGGGACATCTGAGACGTCTGGGACGTTAAGGACATATGGGACGTCTAGGACGTCTGGGACGTCTGGCACGTAAAGGACTTACGAGACATTCAGTACGCCTGGGACATTAGGGACATATGAGACATATGGGACATCTGGGACGTCTGGGACGTCTGAGACGTTAGGGACATATAGGACATCTAGGACGTCTGGCACGTTAGGGACATATGGGACATCTAGGACGTCTGGGACGTCTGGGACGTTTAGGACATATGGGACATCTAGGACGTCTGGGACATCTGGGACGTTAAGGACATATAAGACATTTAGGACGCCTGGGACATTAGGGACATATGGGACTTCTGGGACGCCTGGGACATTAAGGACATATGGGACATATGGGACGTTTGGGACGTTAAAGACATATGAGACATTTAGGACGCCTGGGACATTAGGGACATATGGGACATATGGGACATCTGGTACGTCTGGGACGTTAAGGACATATGGGACATCTGGGACGTTTGGGACGTTAAGGACATATGGGACATCTAGGACGTCTGGGACGTCTGGGACGTTAGGGACATACGGGACAGTTAGGACGTCTGGGACGTTAGGAACATATGGAATTTTAGGACGTCTGGGACGTTAGGGACATATGGGACATCTGGGACGCCTGGGACACTAGGGACATATGGCACATATGGGACATCTGGGACGTCTGGGACGTCTGGGACGTTAAGGACATATAAGCTATCTAGGACGTCTGGGACGTTAAAAACATATGGGACGTCTAGGACGTCTGAGACGTCTGGGACGTTAGGGTCATACGGGACAGCTGGGACGTCTTGGACTCTAGGGACATATAGGACATTTAGGACGTCTAAGACGTTAGGGACCTATGGGACATATGGGACATCTAAGACGTCTGGGGCGTTAGGGACATATGGGACATCTGGGATGTCTGGTACGTTAAGGACATATGGGACATCTAAGACGTCTGGGACGTTAAAGACATATGGGACATTTAGGACGCCTGGGATATTACGGACATATGGGACATATGGGACATCTGGGACGCCTGGGACATTAGCGACATATGAGACATATGGGACATTTGGGACGTCTGGGACGTTAGGAACATATGAGACATCTGGAACGTTAGGGACGTTAAGGACATATGGGACATCTAGGACGTCTGGGACGTCTGGGACGTTAGGGACATATGGGACATATTGGACGCCTGGGACATTAGGGACATATGGGACATATGGGACATCTGGGACGTCTGGGAAGTTAGGGACATATGGGACATCTGGGACGGCTGTGACGCTAAGGACATATGGGACATCTAGGACGTCTGGGACGTCTGGGACGTTAGGGACATACGGGACAGTTGGGACGTCTGAGACGTTAGGAACATATGGGACATTTAGGACGTCTGGGACGTTAGGGACATATGGAACATCTGGGACGTCTGAGACCGTAGGGACATTTGGGACAACTGGGACGTCTGGGACGTTAAGGACATATGGGACATTTAGGACGCCTGGGACGTTAAGGACATATGGGACATATGGGACATCTGAGACGTCTGGGACGTTAGGGACATATGGGACATCTGGGACGTCTGGGACGTTAAGGACATATGGGACATCTAGGACGTATTGGACGTCTGGAAAGTTAAGGACATATGAGACACTTAGGACGCCTGGGTCATTAAGGACATATGGGACATATGGGACATCTGGGACGCCTGGGACATTAAGGACAGATGGGACATCTGGGACGTCTGGGACGTTAAGGACATATGGGAAATTTAGGACGCCTGGGACGTTAGGGACATATGGGACATATGGGACATCTGGGACGTCTGGGACGTTAGGAACATATGGGACATCTGGGACGTCTTGGACGTTAAGAACGTATAGGACATTTAGGACGCCTGGGACGTTTGGGACATATGGGACATATGGGACATCTGGGACGTCTGGGACGTTAGGGACATATGGGACATCTGGGACGTCGAGGACGTTAAGGACATATGGGACATCTATTACGTCTGGGAAGTTAAGAACATATGCGACACTTAGGACGCCTGGGTCATTAAGGACATATGGGACATTTGGGACATCTGGCACGCCTGGGACATTAAGGACAGATGGGACATCTGGGACTCCTGAGACATTAAGAACAGATGGGACGTCTGGGACGTCTGGGACGTTAGGGACATATAGGACATCTAGGACGTCTAAGACGTTAGGGACATATGGGACACTAGAACGTCTGGGACGTCCGGGACGTTAGGGACATACGGGACAGCTGGGACGTCTGGAACGTTAGGGACATATGGGACATTTAGGACGTCTTGGACGTTAGAGACATATTGAACATTTAGGAGGCCTGGGACATTAGGGACATATATGACATATGGGACATCTGGGACGTCTGGGACGTTATGGTCATATGAGACATCTGGGACGTCTGGGACATTAAGGACATATGGTACATTCAGGACGAATGGGACATTAGGGACATATGGGACATCTGGGACGCCTGAGACATTAGGGACATATGGGACATATGAAACATCTGGGACGTTGGGACGTTAGGGACATATGGGGCATATGGGACGTCTGGGACGTTAAGGACATATGGGACATCTAGGACGGCTGGGACGTCTGGGACGTTAAGGACATATGGGACATCTAGGACGTCTGGGACGTTAGGGCCATATGAGACATCTGGGACGTCTAGGACGTTAAGGACATATGGGACATCTAGGACGTCTGGGACGTCTGGGACTCTAAGGACATATAGGACATCTGGGACGTCTGGGACGTTAGAGACATATGGGACATCTGAGACGTCTGGGACGTTAAGGACGTATGGTACATCTAGGACATCTGGGACGTCTGGGACGTTAGGGACATATAGGACATCTAGGACGTCTGGGACGTTAGGGACATATGGGACATCTAGGACGTCTAGGACGTCTGGGACGTTAGGGACATACTGGACAGCTGGGACGTTTGGGACATTAGGGACATATGAGACATATGGGACATCTGGGATGTTTGGGACATTAGGGACATATGTGACATATGGGACATCTGGGACGTCTGGGACGTTAGGGACATATGGGACATCCGGGATATCTAGGACGCTAAGGACATATGGGACATCTAGGACGTCTGGGACGTCTGGGACGTCTGGGACGTTAGGGACATACGGGACAGCTGGGACGTCTGGGACGTTAAGGACATATGGGACATTTAGGATGTCTGGGACGTTAGGGACATGTGGAAAATTTAGGACGCCTGGGACATTAGGGACATATGGAACATATGGGACATCTGGGACGTCTGGGACGTTAGGGACATATGGGACATCTGGGACGTTAAGGACATATGGGACGTCTAGGACGTCTGGGACGTTAGGGACATATGGGACATCTAGGACGTCTGGGACATCAAGGACGTTAAGGACATACGGAACAGCTGGGACGTCTGGGACGTTAGGGACATTTGGGACATCTGAGACGTCTGGGACGTTAGGGACATATGGGACATCTAGGACGTCTGGGGCGTCTGGGACGTTAGGGACATACGGGACAGCTGGGACGTCTGGGACGTTAGGGACATATGGGACATTTAGGACGTCTGGGACGTTAGGGACATATGGAACATTTAGGACGCCTGGGACATTAGGGACATATGGAACATATGGGACATCTGGGACGTCTGGGACGTTAGGGACATATGGGACATCTGGGACGTCTGGGACGTTAAGGACATATGGGACGTCTAGGACGTCTGGGACGTTAGGGACATATGGGACATCTAGGACGTCTAGGACATCTAGGACGTTAAGGACATACGGGACAGCTGGGACGTCTGGGACGTTAGGGACATATGGGACATTTAGGACGACTGGGACGTTAGGGACATATGGAACATCTAGGACGCCTGAAACATTAGGGACATATGGGACATATGGGACATCTGGGACGTCTGGGACGTTAGGGACATATGGGACATCTGAGACGTCTGGGACGTTAAGGACATATGGGACATCTAGGACGTCTGGGACGTCTGGCACGTTAAGGATATATGGGACATTTAGTACGCCTGGGACATTAGGGACATTTGGGACATATGGGACTTCCGGGACGCCTGGGACATTAAGGACATATAGGACATATGGGACGTTTGGGACTTTAAAGACATATGGGACATTTAGGACGCCTGGGACATTAGGGACATATGGGACATATGGGACATCTGGGACGTCTGGGACGATAAGGACATATGGGACATCTGGGACGTTTGGGACGTTAAGGACATATGGGACATCTAGGACGTCTAAGATGTTAAGGACATATGGGACACTAGGACGTCTGGGACGTCCGGGACGTTAGGGACATACGGGACAGCTGGGACGTCTGGAACGTTAGGGACATATGGGACATTTAGGACGTCTTGGACGTTAGGGACATATGAAACATTTAGGAGACCTGGGACATTAGGGACATATGGGACATATGGGACATCTGGGACGTCTGGGACGTTATGGTCATATGAGACATCTGGGACGTCTGGGACGTTAAGGACATATGGCACATCTAGGACGTCTGGGACGTCTGGGACATTAAGGACATATGGTACATTCAGGACGAATGGGACATTAGGGACATATGGGACATATGGGACATCTGGGACGCCTGAGACATTAGGGACATATGGGACATATGAAACATCTGGGACGTTGGGACGTTATGGACATATGGGGCATATGGGACGTCTGGGACGTTAAGGACATATGGGACATCTAGGATGGCTGGGACGTCTGGGACGTTAAGGACATATGGGACATCTAGGACGTCTGGGACGTTAGGGCCATATGAGACATCTGGGACGTCTAAGACGTTAAGGACATATGGGACATCTAGGACGTCTGGGACTTTAAGGACATATAGGACATCTGGGACGTCTGGGACGTTAGAGACATATGGGACATCTGAGACGTCTGGGACGTTAAGGACATATGGGATATCTAGGACATCTGGGACGTCTGGGACGTTAGGGACATATAGGACATCTAGGACGTCTGGGACCTTAGGGACATATGGGACATCTAGGATGTCTAGGACGTCTGGGACGTTAGGGACATACTGGACAGCTGGGACGTTTGGGACATTAGGGACATATGAGACATATGGGACATCTGGGACGTCTGGGACGTTAGGGACATATGGGACATCCGGGATATCTAGGACGCTAAGGACATATGGGACATCTAGGACGTCTGGGACGTCTGGGACGTCTGGGACGTTAGGGACATACGGGACAGCTGCGACGTCTGGGACGTTAGGGACATATGGGACATTTAGGACGTCTGGAACGTTAGGGACATATGGAACACTTAGGACGCCTGGGACATTAGGGACATATGGAACATATGGGACATCTGGGACGTCTGGGACGTTAGGGACATATGGGACATCTGGGACGTTAAGGACATATGTTACGTCTAGGACGTCTGGGACGTTAGGGACGTATGGGACATCTAGGACGTCTGGGACATCTAGGACGTTAAGGACATACGGGACAGCTGGGACGTCTGGGACGTCTGGGACGTTAGGGACATTTGGGACATCTGCGACGTCTGGGACGTTAGGGACATATGGGACATCTAGGACGTCTGGGACGTCTGGGACGTTAGGGACATACGGGACAGCTGGGACGTCTGGGACGTTAGGGACATATGGGACATTTAGGACGTCTGGGACGTTAAGGACATATGGAACACTTAGAACGCCTGGAACATTAGGGACATATGGAACATATGGGACATCTGGGACGTCTGGGTCGTTAGGGACATATGGGACATCTGGGACGTCTGGGACGTTAAGGACATATGGGACGTCTAGGACGTCTGGGACGTTAGGGACATATGGGACATCTAGGACGTCTTGGACATCTAGGACGTTAAGGACATACGGGACAGCTGGGACGTCTGGGACGTTAGGGACATATGGGACATTTAGGACGTCTGGGACGTCAGGGACATATGGAACATCTAGGACGCCTGGGACATTAGGGACATATGGGACATATGGGACATCTGGGACGTCTGGGACGTTAGGGACATATGGGACATCGGAGACGTCTGGGACGTTAAGGACATATGGGACATCTAGGACGTCTGGGACGTCTGGCACGTTAAGGACATATGGGACATTTAGTACGCCTGGGACATTAGGGACATATGGGACATATGGGACTTTTGGGACGCCTGGGACATTAAGGACATATAGGACATATGGGACGTTTGGGACTTTAAAGACATATGGGACATTTAGGACGCCTGGGACATTAGGGACAAATGGGACATATGGGACATCTGGGACGTCTGGGACGATAAGGACATATGGGACATCTGGGACGTTTGGGACGTTAAGGACATATGGGACATCTAGGATGTCTGGGACGTCTGGGACGTTAGGGACATACGGGACAGTTAGGACGTCTGGGACGTTAGGAACATATGGAACTTTTAGGACGTCTGGGACGTTAGGGACATATGAGACATCTGGGACGCCTGGGACACTAGGGACATATGGGACATATGGGACATCTGGGACGTCTGGGACGTCTGGGACGTTAGGGACATATAAGCTATCTAGGACGTCTGGGACGTTAAAAACATATGGGACATCTAGGACGTCTGAGACGTCTGGGACGTTAGGGACATACGGGACAGCTGGGACGTCTTGGTCGTTAGGGACATATGGGACATTTAGGACGTCTGGGACGTTAGGAACCTATGGGACATATGGGACATCTGAGACGTCTGGGGCGTTAGGGACATATGGGACATCTGGGACGTCTGGGACGTTAAGGACATATGGGACATCTAAGACGTCTGGGACGTTAAAGACATATGGGACATTTAGGACGCCTGGGATATTACGGACATATGGGACATATGGGACATCTGGGACGCCTGGGACATTAGCGACATATGGGACATATGGGACATTTGGGACGTCTGGGACGTTAGGAACTTATGAGACATCTGGGACGTTAGGGACGTTAAGGACATATGGGACATCTAGGACGTCTGGGACGTCTGGGACGTCTGGGACGTTAGGGACATATGGGACATATAGGACGCCTGGGACTTTAGGGACATATGGGACATATGGGACATCTGGGACGTCTGGGAAGTTAGGGACATATGGGACATCTGGGACGTCTGGGACGTTAGGGACATACGAGACAGTTGGGACGTCTGAGACGTTAGGAACATATGGAACATTTAGGACGTCTGGGACGTTAGGGACATATGGAACATTTGGGACGTCTGAGACGTTAGGGACATTTGGGACAACTGGGACGTCTGGGACGTTAAGGACATATGGGACATTTAGGACGCCTGGGACGTTAAGGAGATATGGGACATATGGGACATCTGAGACGTCTGGGACGTTAGGAACATATGGGACATCTGGGACGTCTGGGACGTTAAGGACATATGGGACATCTAGGACGTCTGGGACGTCTGGAAAGTTAAGGACATATGGGACACTTAGGACGCCTGGGTCATTAAGGACATATGGGACATATGGGACATCTGGGACGCCTGGGACATTAAGGACAGATGAGACATCTGGGACGTCTGGGACGTTAAGGACATTTGGGAAATTTAGGACGCCTGGGACGTTAGGGACATATGGGACATATGGGACATCTGGGACGTCTGGGACGTTAGGGACATATGGGACATCTGGGACGTCTGGGACGTTAAGGACATATGGGACATTTACGACGCCTGGGACGTTTGGGACATATGGGACATATGGGACATCTGGGACGTCTGGGACGTTAGAGACATGTGGGACATCTGGGACGTCTAGGACGTTAAGAACATATGGGACATCTATTACGTCTGGGACGTCTGGGAAGTTAAGGACATATGGACACTTAGGACGCCTGGGTCATTAAAGACATATGGGACATATGGGACATCTGGGACGCCTGGGACATTAAGGACAGATGGGAAATCTGAAACGCCTGAGACATTAAGGACAGATGGGACGTCTGGGACGTCTGGGACGTTAGGGACATATAGGACATCTAGGACGTCTAAGACGTTAGGGACATATGGGACACTAGGACGTCTGGGACGTCCGGGACGTTAGGGACATACGGGACAGCTGGACGTCTGGAACGTTAGGGACATATGGGACATTTAGGACGTCTTGGACGTTAGGGACATATGGAACATCTAGGAGGCCTGGGACATTAAGGACATATGGGACATATGGGACATCTGGGACGTCTGGGACGTTATGGTCATATGAGACATCTGGGACGTCTGGGACGTTAAGGTCATATGGCACATCTAGGACGTCTGGGACGTCTGGGACGTTAAGGTCATATGGCACATCTAGGACGTCTGGGACGCCTGGGACATTAGGGACATATAGGACATATGAGACATTTGGGACGTCTGGGACGTTAGGGACATATGGGACATCTGGGACGTCTGGGACGTTATGGACATATGGGACATCTAGGACGTCTGGGACGTCTGGGACGTTAAGGACATATGGGACATTTAGGACGCCTGGGGCCTTAGGGACATATGGGACATATGGGACATCTGAGACGTCTGGGACGTTACGGACATATAAAACATCTAGGACGATCTGGGACGTTAGGGACATATGGGACATCTAGGACGTCTGGGACGTCTGGGACGTTAGGGACATATGGGACATCTAGGACGTCTGGGACGCCTGGGAAGTTAAGGACATATGGGACACTTAGGACGCCTGGGTCATTAAGGACATATGGGACATATGGGACATATGGGACATATGGGACGCCTGGGACATTAAGGACACATGGGACATCTGGGACGTCTGGGACGTTGAGGACATATGGGACATTTAGGACGCCTGGGACGTTAGGGACATATGGGACATATGGGACATCTGGGACGTCTGGGACGTTAGGGACATATGGGACATCTGGGACGTCTGGGACGTTAAGGACATATCGGACATTAAGGACGCCTTGGACGTTAGGGACATATGGGACATATGGGACATTTGGGACGTCTGGGACGTTAGGGACATATGGGACATATGGGACATCTGGGACGTCTAGGACGTTAAGGACATATGGGACATCTTTACGTCTGGGACGTCTGGGAAGTTAAGGACATATGGGACACTTAGGACGCCTGGGTCATTATGGACATATGGGACGCCTGGGACATTAAGGACAGTTGGGAAATCTGGGACGCTTGAGACATTAAGGACAGATGGGACGTCTGGGACGTTAGGGACATATAGGACATCTAGGACGTCTAAGACGTTAGGGACATATGGGACACTAGGACGTCTGGGACGTCAGGGACGTTAGGGACATACGGGACAGCTGGGACGTCTGGGACTTTATGGTCATATGAGACATCTGGGACGTCTAAGACGTTAGGGACATATGGGACACTAGGACGTCTGGGACGTCAGGGACGTTAGGGACATACGGGACAGATGGGACGTCTGGGACGTTAGGGACATATAGGACATCTAGGACGTCTAAGACGTTAGGGACATATGGGACATTTAGGACGTCTTGGACGTTAGGGACATATGGAACATCTAGGAGGCCTGGGACATTAGGGACATATGGGACATATGGGACATCTGGGACGTCTGGGACGTTATGGTCATATGAGACATCTGGGACGTCTGGGACGTTAAGGACATATGGCACATCTAGGACGTCTGGGACGTCTGGGACGTTAAGGACATATGGTACATTCAGGACGAATGGGACATTAGGGACATATGGGACATATGGGACATATGGGACATCTGGGACGCCTGAGACATTAGGGACATATGGGACATATGAAACATCTGGGATGTTGGGACGTTAGGGACATATGGGGCATATGGGACGTCTGGGACGTTAAGGACATATGGGACATCTAGGACGGCTGGGACGTCTGGGACGTTAAGGACATATGGGACATCTAGGACGTCTGGGACGTTAGGGCCATATGAGCCATCTGGGACGTCTAGGACGTTAAGGACAAATGGGACATCTAGGACGTCTGGGACGTCTGGGACTTTAAGGACATATAAGACATCTGGGACGTCTGGGACGTTAGAGACATATGGGACATCTGAGACGTCTGGGACGTTAAGGACATATGGGACATCTAGGACGTCTGGGACGTCTGGGACGTTAGGGACATATAGGACATCTAGGACGTCTGGGACATTAGGGACATATGGGACATCTATTACGTCTAGGACGTCTGGGACGTTAGGGACATACGGGACAGCTGGGACGTCTGGGACATTAGAGACATATGAGACATATGGGACATCTGGGACGTCTGGGACGTTAAGGACATATGAGACATCCGGGATATCTAGGACTCTAAGGACATATGGGACATCTAGGACGTCTGGGACGTCTGGGACGTTAAGGACATATGGGACATTTAGGACGCCTGGGACGCTAGGGACATATAAGGCATATGGGACATCTGGGACGCCTGGGACATTAGGGACATATAGGACATATGGGACATCTGAGACGTCTGGGACGTTAGGGACATATGGGACATCTGGATCGTCTGGGACGTTAAGGATATATGGGACATCTAGAACGTCTGGGACGTCTGGGACGTTAAGGACATATGGGACATTTAGGACGCCTGGGACCTTAGGGACATATGGGACATATGGGACGTCTGGGACGTCTGCGACGTTAGGGACATACGGGACAGCTGGGACGTCTGGGACTTTAAGGACATATGGGACTTTTAGGACGTCTGGGACGTTAGAGACATATGGAACATCTAGGACGTCTAGGACGTCTGGGACGTTAGGGACATACGGGACAGCTGGGACGTCTGGGACATTAGGGACATATGGAACATATGGAACATCTGGGACGTCTGGGACGTTAGGGACAGATGGGACATCTGGGACGTCTGGGACGTTAAGGACATGTGGGACATCTAGGACGTCTGGGACATCTGGGACGTTAAGAACATATGGGACATTTAGGACGCCTGAGACATTAGGGACATATGGGACATATAGGACATCTGGAACGCCTGGGACATTACGGACATATGGGACATATGGGACATCTGGGACGTCTGGGACGTTAGGGACATATGGGGCATATGTTACGTCTGAGACGTTAAGGACGTATGGGACATCTAGGACGTCTAGGACGTTAGGGACATATGGGACATCTGGGACGTCTGGGACGTTAGGGACATATGGGACATCTGGGACGTCTGGGACATTAGGGACATATGGGACATATGGGACATCTGAGACGTCTGGGACGTTAGGGACATTTGGGACATCTGGGACGTCTGGGACGTTAGGGACATATGGGACAACTAGGACGTCTGGGACGTCTGGGACGTTAGGGACATACGGAACAGCTGGGACGTCTGGGACGTTAGGGACATATGGGACATTTAGGACGTCTGGGACGTTAGGGACATATGGAACACTTAGGACGCCTGGGACATTAGGGACATATAGAACATCTGGGACGTCTGGGACGTTAAGGACATATGGGACGTCTAAGACGTCTAAGACGTTAGGGACATATGGGACACCTAGGACGTCTGGTACATCTAGGACGTTAAGGACATACGGGACAGATAGGACGTCTGGGACGTTAGGGACATATGGGACATTTAGGACGTCTGGGACGTTAGGGACATATGGAACATCTAGGACGCCTGGGACATAAGGGACATATGGGACATATGTTACATCTGGGACGTCTGGGACGTTAGGGACATATGGGACATCTGAGACGTCTGGGACGTTAAGGACATATGGGACATCTAGGACGTCTGGGACGTCTGGCACGTTAAGGACTTACGGGACATTTAGTACGCCTGGGACATTAGGGACATATGAGACATATGGGACATCTGGGACGTCTGGGACGTCTGGGACGTTAGGAACATATAGGACATCTAGGACGTCTGGCACGTTAGGGACATATGGGACATCTAGGACGTCTGGGACGTCTGGGACGTTTAGGACATATGGGACATCTAGGACGTCTGAGACGTCTGGGACGTTAAGGACATATAAGACATTTAGGACGCCTGGGACAATTGGGACATATGGGACATATGGGACTTCTGGGACGCCTGGGACATTAAGGACATATGGGACATATGGGACGTTTGGGACGTTAAAGACATATGGGACATTTAGGACGTCTGAGACGTCTGGGATGTTAAGGACATATGGGACATTTAGGACGCCTGGGACCTTAGGGACATATGGGACATATGGGACGTCTGAGACGTCTGGGACGTTTCGGACATATGGGACATCAAGGACGATCTGGGACGTTAGGGACGTATGGAACATATGGGACATCTGGGACGTCTGGGACGTTAGGGACATATGGGACATCCGGGATATCTAGGACGTTAAGGACATATGAGACATCTAGGTCGTCTGGGACGTTAGGGACATATGGAACATCTAGGACGCCTGGGACATTAGGGACATATGGGACATATGGGACATCAGGGACGTCTGGGACGTTAGGGACATATGGGACATCCGGGATATCTAGGATGTTAAGGACATATGGGACATCTAGGACCTCTGGGACGTCTGGGACGTTAAGGACATATGGGACATCTGGGACGTCTGAGACGTTAAGGACATATGGGACATCTAGGACATCTGGGACGCCTGGGACATTAGGGACATATAAGACATATGGGACATTTGGGACGCCTGGGACATTAGGGACATATAGGACATATGGGACATTTGAGACGTCTGGGACGTTAGGGACATATGGGACATCTGGGACGTCTGAGACGTTAAGGACATATGGGACATCTAGGACGTCTGGGACGTCTGGGACGTTAAGAACATATGGGAAATTTAGGACGCCTGGGGCCTTAGGGACATATGGGACATATGGGACATCTGAGACGTCTGGGACGTTACGGACATATGAAACATATAGGACGACCTGGGACGTTAGGGACATAACTCAATGAGACGTGTCAGTGAGGACTTTTAGGACGTCTGGGACGTTAGAGACATATGGAACATCTAGGACGCTTGGGACATTAGGGACATATGGGACATATGAAACATCTGGGACGTCTGGGACGTTAGGGACAGATGGGACTTCTGGGACGTCTGGGACGTTAGAGACATATGGAACATCTAGGACGCTTGGGACATTAGGGACATATGGGACATATGAAACATCTGGGACGTCTGGGACGTTAGGGACAGATGGGACATCTAGGACGTCTGGGACGTCTGGGACGTAAAGAACATATGGGACATTTAGGACGCCTGAGACATTAGGGACATATGGGACATATGGGACATCTGGAACGCCTGGGACATTAGGGACATATGGGACATATGGGACATCTGGGACGTCTGGGACGTTAGGGACATATGGGGCATATGGGACGTCGGAGACGTTAAGGACGTATGGGACATCTAGGACGTCTAGGACGTTAGGGTCATATGGGACATCTGGGACGTCTGGGACGTTAGGGACATATGGGACATCTGGGACGTCTGGGACATTAGGGACATATGGGTCATATGGGACATCTGGGACGTCTGGGACGTTAGGGACATTTGGGACATCTGGGACGTCTGGGACGTTAGGGACATATGGGACATCTAGGACGTCTGGGACGTCTGGGACGTTAGGGACATACGGAACAGCTGGGATGTCTGGGACGTTAGGGACATATGGGACATTTAGGACGTCTGGGACGTTAGGGACATATGGAACACTTAGGACGCCTGGGACATTAGGGACATATGGAACATCTGGGACGTCTGGGACGTTAAGGACATATGGGACGTCTAAGACGTCTGGGACGTTAGGGACATATGGGACATCTAGGACGTCTGGTACATCTAGGACGTTAAGGACATACGGGACAGCTGGGACGTCTGGGACGTTAGGGACATATGGGACATTTAGGACGTCTGAGACGTTAGGGACATATGGAACATCTAGGACGCCTGGGACATTAGGGACATATGGGACATATGTTACATCTGGGACGTCTGGGACGTTAGGGACATATGGGACATCTGAGACGTCTGGGACGTTATGGACATATGGGATATCTAGGACGTCTGGGACGTCTGGCACGTTAAGGACTTACGGGACATTTAGTACGCCTGGGACATTAGGGACATATGAGACATATGGGACATCTGGGACGTCTGGGACGTCTGGGACGTTAGGGACATATAGGACATCTAGGACGTCTGGCACGTTAGGGACATATGGGACATCTAGGACGTCTGGAGCGTCTGGGACGTTTAGGACATATGGGACATCTAGGATATCTGAGACGTCTGGGACGTTAAGGACATATAAGACATTTAGGACGCCTGGGACATTAGGGACATATGGGACATATGGGACTTCTGGGACGCCTGGGACATTAAGGACATATGGGACATATGGGACGTTTGGGACGTTAAAGACATATGGGACATTTAGGACGCCTGGAACATTAGGGACATATGGGGCATATGGGACATCTGGTACGTCTGGGACGTTAAGGACATATGGGACATCTGGGACGTTAGGGACGTTAAGGACATATGGGACATCTAGGACGTCTGGGACGTCTGGGACGTTAGGAACATATGGGACTTTTAGGACGTCTGGGACGTTAGCGACATATGGGACATCTGGGACGCCTGGGACACTAGGGACATATGGGACATATGGGACATCTGGGACGTCTGGGACGTCTGGGACGTTAAGGACATATAAGCTATCTAGGACGCCTGGGACGTTAAAAACATATGGGACATCTAGGACGTCTGAGACGTCTGGGACGTTAGGGTCATACGGGACAGCTGGGACGTCTTGGACTCTAGGGACATATGGGAAATTTAGGACGTCTGGGACGTTAGGGACCTATGGGACATATGGGACATCTAAGACGTCTGGGGCGTTAGGGACATATGGGACATCTGGGATGTCTGGTACGTTAAGGACATATGGGACATCTAAGACGTCTGGGACGTTAAAGACATATGGGACATTTAGGACGCCTGGGATATTACGGACATATGGGACATATGGGACATCTGGGAAGCCTGGGACATTAGCGACATATGGGACTTATGGGACATTTGGGACGTCTGGGACGTTAGGATAATATGAGACACCTGGGACGTTAGGGACGTTAAGGACATATGGGACATCTAGGACGTCTGGGACGTCTGGGACGTTAGGGACATATGGGACATATTGGACGCCTGGGACATTAGGGACATATGGGACATATGGGACATTTGGGACGTCTGGGAAGTTAGGGACATATGGGACATCTGGGACGTCTGGGACGTTAGGAACTTATGAGACATCTGGGACGTTAGGGACGTTAAGGACATATGGGACATCTAGGACGTCTGGGACGTCTGGGACGTTAGGGACATATGGGACATATAGGACGCCTGGGACTTTAGGGACATGTGGGACATATGGGACATCTGGGACGTCTGGGACGTTAGGGACATATGGGACATCTGGGACGTCTGGGACGCTAAGGACATATTGGACATCTAGGACGTCTGGGACGTCTGGGACGTTAGGGACATACTAGACAGTTGGGACGTCTGAGACGTTAGGAACATATGGGACATTTAGGACGTCTGGGACGTTAGGGACATATGGAACATCTGGGACGTCTGAGACGTTAGGGACATTTGGGACAACTGGGACGTCTGGGACGTTAAGGACATATGGGACATTTAGGACGCCTGGGACGTTAAGGAGATATGGGACATATGGGACATCTGAGACGTCTGGGACGTTAGGAACATATGGGACATCTGGGACGTCTGGGACGTTAAGGACATATGGGACATCTAGGACGTCTGGGACTCTGGAAAGTTAAGGACATATGAGACACTTAGGACGCCTGGGTCATTAAGGACATATGAGACATATGGGACATCTGGGACGCCTGGGACATTAAGGACAGATGGGACATGTGGGACGTCTGGGACGTTAAGGACATATGGGAAATTTAGGACGCCTGGGACGTTAGGGACATATGGGACATATGGGACATCTGGGACGTCTGGGACGTTAGGAACATATGGGACATCTGGGACGTTTTGGACGTTAAGAACGTATGGGACATTTAGGACGCCTGGGACGTTTGGGACATATGGGACATATGGGACATCTGGGACGTCTGGGACGTTAGGGACATATGGGACATCTGGGACGTCGAGGACGTTAAGGACATATGGGACATCTATTACGTCTGGGACGTCTGGGAAGTTAAGAACATATGGGACACTTAGGACGCCTGGGTCATTAAGGACATATGGGACATATGGGACATCTGGCACGCCTGGGACATTAAGGACAGGTGGGACATCTGGGACCCCTGAGACATTAAGGACAGATGAGACGTCTGGGACGTCTGGGACGTTAGGGACATATAGGACATCTAGGACGTCTAAGAAGTTAGGGACATATGGGACACTAGGACGTCTGGGACGTCCGGGACGTTAGGGACATACGGGACAGCTGGGACGTCTGGAACGTTAGGGACATATGGGACATTTAGAACGTCTTGGACGTTAGAGACATATGGAACATTTAGGAGGCCTGGGACATTAGGGACATATGGGACATATGGGACATCTGGGACGTCTGGGACGTTATGGTCATATGAGACATCTGGGACGTCTAGGACATTAAGGACATATGGTACTTTCAGGACGAATGGGACATTAGGGACATATGGGACATATGGGACATCTGGGACGCCTGAGACATTAGGGACATATGGGACATATGAAACATCTGGGACGTTGGGACGTTAGAGACATATGGGGCATATGGGACGTCTGGGACGTTAAGGACATATGGGACATCTAGGACGGCTGGGACGTCTGGGACGTTAAGGACATATGGGACATCTAGGACGTCTGGGACGTTAGGGCCATATGAGACATCTGGGACGTCTAGGACGTTAAGGACATATGGGACATCTAGGACGTCTGGGACGTCTGGGACTCTAAGGACATATAGGACATCTGGGACGTCTGGGACGTTAGAGACATATGGGACATCTGAGACGTCTGGGACGTTAAGGACATATGGGACATCTAGGACATCTGGGACGTCTGGGACGTTAGGGACATATAGGACATCTAGGACGTCTGGGACGTTACGGACATATGGGACATCTAGGACGTCTGGGACGTTAGGGACATACGGGACAGCTGGGACGTTTGGGACATTAGGGACATATGGGACATATGGGACATCTGGGACGTCTGGGACGTTAGGGACATATGGGACATCCGGGATATCTAGGACGCTAAGGACATATGGGACATCTAGGACGTCTGGGACGTCTGGGACGTCTGGGTCGTCTGGGACGTTAGGGACATACGGGACGCATATACGTAATCTGCAGACGCATAAGGTATAACCCATCACATCGTTTTTTCCGAAGTCGTACGGCCAATCAAAACAGAAGTAAACTGCAGACGTGTTGAATTATAATGCGTCTGCACTTTACGCAAGCACCGTGGCCACGACGAGTATTATTTCTTATTTACTGTATCTTGAGTTGATAAATACGGACTATTATTATTAGTATTGTGTTTTTTCTTGATACGTTCGGTTTATTCCAATTAAACGAAAGATATTTTGTCAGATGTAATTAGATTCTATTATTTAATTTTGATATAAGAATTTTCTCACGTTATTGCACGTTTGTAATATGACTGCTTTTCGACCAAATTTCGAGCTACCAGCGATCACTATGCAAAACAATAATGTGTACAACACGTATTAAAACTACTTTTTTTACTAATTTGCTTTATAAACTCGGGTTTCGTCCTCATTAAAAAATGACATTTTTATTCCAGGCAACTACACTTATATAATATGTTAAAATTAAATATTACGAGAGAACACTTTAAATATAAACACTTTTAACACGTTAAAAATACATAATAAACCAATATTTGTCAGATAACTAAGGAAAATCAATAACTTTCAGTTGTTCGACAGGTAGGTATTTTGAAAAAATTCTAGTAAGGCTTTCTGTATTCTAATGAAATGTCAAAACTAACATGATTATTTTGAAAAACGTCTACCAGTGCTTTCTATATTATAATCAAATTAATAAAAGTTACATTTAGTCCGTAAAAATGATCTTGCTGATTTTTAATGACAGTTGTACAACAGTATACAATAGTATGTTGTACAACTAATTATGAAAGTCATACTTTTTTTCACGAATTTGCAAAAAATTTGCTTTCATATGTGTTGCTCACGTTATTATTGCATAGTGATCTCTTGTAACTCGAAATTTGGTCGAAAGGTCTTTAAAATTTACAACTACCAAATTGACAATTCACAATTTCAATAAAATAGTTCAAAAATGTTACTCTCTTTACGTTTTTTTGTTTAAAAAAATAATACTTTCTTCACGATTTCTCGTTAAAAAATACGAGTTACAAATAAAATGTTTGCGAAAATTGAATTAATATTAAGCAAAATTGAAGCAAAATTGAAATAAAAATGATAGAACTGTGAACATGAATTTATTTGATAGATTATGAATAATAATTATAAAATGTATGTAATTTTAACATTGGAACTCTTAATGTACTTACATATAGTAATTAATTAACATTAGTATAATAGAGGGTTAAAACTAACTGTTTAAGTTAAAATAATAAATTGTAAATATCTTGATCCATTTTATTCACTAAATTAATTCAAACGCCACTGGACGCGTTTTAGAACGTAAAAGTAGTTTGCGTCCTGTTGTGTGTACGAAAATAAATCACTTCACCCATTGAAAATACAATGTAAATGTCACCTTTTTACTTCCTTTTACAATAATTCGAAATTGAGTTTTCAACAAATCTTCACGTTTTAGAGTCCCTTGAACCCAAAAAACATGTTTTTGTTCATTGGTCTGTCTGTCTGTGTGTGTGTGTTTGTGTGCGAACAGAATATCTCAAAAACGAAAAGAGGTATGACCGGTATAACCGGAAGTATGGTGTTTACTCTTGCAATTTTTCAGTTTTTTTTTCGATTTTTTTAAAAAACAGCCCTAACGATTTTTTCAAACGTTACATTTTTAATGTGTATTAATGTGAGATAGGTGATTTTCCAGTTGAACATCTCTAAAATGGGTTTCTTTTGTTTTTTTTATTAATTCCTATTTTAAATAGAACACCCGCTCTATTATTCCATTTTTAATTCAGCTTAAAATTGTATAGAAAATTTGTCTTTTCAACTAACGTTCTATTTTGTAGGGTTTCTGTAGAATTTGTAATTTTTGAAAATTTTTGACATATGCTTAAAAATAAAATTTATGGCTAATTATAAATTCACTGTAAAAGGAAGTTGTGTGCGTGTATCACACCAAATCTTTTTAACTGTTTTGAAAAAATTACATGTTGTAAGCGCTAAATTTGGTTGGATACATTTTGTATATCTACCGGCATTTTTTTCGGTCTGTAAACTTTCTTTGCTCGAAATGTAAACATGCGAAGCTAACTTCAACGTTCTCTTTGGTAGTTAGATTTAATCAAACAGTTGTGTCGTTTACAAATTTGTACTCCTAGTCTTCTGGGAGCATACTTTCCATATTTAAAAAATTTATAGTAATTTTAGACGGTACTTTTAATAAAATATAGCAAGTCAAAGCGAAACCACTGAGTAAACTGCAGACGTCTAATGTCCCTCTGTGTCTGCACTTTACTTAAACTTTCATTGGCTCCATATTAATCAATTACCGATTGTAGCCGAACAGTTGTCATAATACCTTATGCGTCTGCAGATTACGTATATGCATACGGGACAGCTGGGACGTCTGGGACGTTAAGGACATATGGGACATTTAGGACGTCTGGGACGTTAGGGACATATGGAAAACTTAGGACGCCTGGGACATTAGGGACATATGGAACATATGGGACATCTGGGACGTCTGGGACGTTAGGGACATATGGGACATCTGGGACGTTAAGGACATATGGGACGTCTAGGACGTCTGGGACGTTAGGGACATATGGGACATCTAGGACGTCTGGGACATCTAGGACGTTAAGGACATACGGAACAGCTGGGACGTCTGGGATTTCTGGGACGTTAGGGACATTTGGGACATCTGAGACGTCTGGGACGTTAGGGACATATGGGACATCTAGGACGTCTGGGACGTCTGGGACGTTAGGGACATACGGGACAGCTGGGACGTCTGGGACGTTAGGGACATATGGGACATTTAGGACGTCTGGGACGTTAGGGACATATGGAACACTTAGGACGCCTGGGACATTAGGGACATATGGAACATATGAGACATCTGGGACGTCTGGGACGTTAGGGACATATGGGACATCTGGGACGTCTGGGACGTTAAGGACATATGGGACGTCTAGGACGTCTGGGACGTTAGGGACATATGGGACATCTAGGACGTCTGGGACATCTAGGACGTTAAGGACATACGGGACAGCTGGGACGTCTGGGACGTTAGGGACAAATGGGACATTTAGGACGTCTGGGACGTTAGGGACATATGGAACATCTAGGACGCCTGGGACATTAGGGACATATGGGACATATGGGACATCTGGGACGTCTGGGACGTTAGGGACATATGGGACATCTGAGACGTCTGGGACGTTAAGGACATATGGGACATCTAGGACGTCTGGGACGTCTGGCACGTTAAAGATATATGGGACATTTAGTACGCCTGGGACATTAGGGACATATGGGACATATGGGACTTCTGGGACGCCTGGGACATTAAGGACATATAGGACATATGGGACGTTTGGGACTTTAAAGACATATGGGACATTTAGGACGCCTGGGACATTAGGGACATATGGGACATATGGGACATCTGGGACGTTTGGGACGTTAAGGACATATGGGACATCTAGGACGTCTAAGACGTTAGGGATATATGGGACACTAGGACGTCTGGGACGTCCGGGACGTTAAGGACATACGATACAGCTGGAACGTCTGGAACGTTAGGGACATATGGGACATTTAGGACGTCTTGGACGTTAGGGACATATGGAACATTTAGGAGACCTGGGACATTAGGGACATATGGGACATATGGGACATCTGGGACGTCTGGGACGTTATGGTCATATGAGACATCTGGGACGTCTGGGACGTTAAGGACATATGGCACATCTAGGACGTCTGGGACGTCTGGGACATTAAGGACATATGGTACATTCAGGACGAAGGACGATTGGGACATTAGGGACATATGGGACATATGGGACATCTGGGACGCCTGAGACATTAGAGACATATGGGACATATGAAACATCTGGGACGTTGGGACGTTAGGGACATATGGGGCATATGGGACGTCTGGGACGTTAAGGACATATGGGACATCTAGGACGGCTGGGACGTCTGGGACGTTAAGGACATATGGGACATCTAGGACGTCTGGGACGTTAGAACCATATGAGACATCTGGGACGTCTAGGAAGTTAAGGACATATGGGACATCTAGGACGTCTGGGACGTCTGGGACTTTAAGGACATATAGGACATCTGGGACGTCTGGGACGTTAGAGACATATGGGACATCTGAGACGTCTGGGACGTTAAGGACATATGGGATATCTAGGACATCTGGGACGTCTGGGACGTTAGGGACATATAGGACATCTAGGACGTCTGGGACGTTAGGGACATATGGGACATCTAGGACGTCTAGGACGTCTGGGACGTTAGGGACATACGGGACAGCTGGGACGTTTGGGACATTAGGGACATATGGGACATATGGGACATCTGGGACGTCTGGGACGTTAGGGACATATGGGACATCCGGGATATCTAGGACGCTAAGGACATATGGGACATCTAGGCCGTCTGGGACGTCTGGGACGTTAGGGACATACGGGACAGCTGGGACGTCTGGGACGTTAGGGACATATGGGACATTTAGGACGTCTGGGACGTTAGGGACATATGGAACACTTAGGACGCCTGGGACATTAGGGACATATAAAACATATGGGACATCTGGGACGTCTGGGACGTTAGGGACATATGGGACATCTGGGACGTTAAGGACATATGGGACGTCTAGGACGTCTGGGACGTTAGGGACATATGGGACATCTAGGACGTCTGGGACATCTAGGACGTTAAGGACATACGGGACAGCTGGGACGTCTGGGACGTCTGGGACGTTAGGGACATTTGGGACATCTGGGACGTCTGGGACGTTAGGGACATATGGGACATCTAGGACGTCTGGGACGTCTGGGACATTAGGGACATACGGGACAGCTGGGACGTCTGGGACGTTAGGGACATATGGGACATTTAGGACGTCTGGGACGTTAGATACATATGGAACACTTAGGACGCCTGGAACATTAGGAACATATGGAACATATGGGACATCTGGGACGTCTGGGACGTTAGGGACATATGGGACATCTGGGACGTCTGGGACGTTAAGGACATATGGGACGTCTAGGATGTTTGGGACGTTAGGGACATATGGGACATCTAGGACGTCTGGGACATCTAGGACGTTAAGGACATACGGGACAGCTGGGACGTCTGGGACGTTAGGGACATATGGGACATTTAGGACGTCTGGGACGTCAGGGACATATGGAACATCTAGGACGCCTGGGACATTAGGGACATATGGGACATATGGGACATCTGGGACGTCTGGGACGTTAGGGACATATGGGACATCTAAGACGTCTGGGACGTCTGGCAAGTTAAGGACATATGGGACATTTAGTACGACTGGGACATTAGGGACATATGGGACATATGGGACTTCTGGGACGCCTGGGACATTAAGGACATATAGGACATATGGGACGTTTGGGACTTTAAAGACATATGGGACATTTAGGACGCCTGGGACATTAGGGACAAATGGGACATATGGGACATCTGGGACGTCTGGGACGATAAGGACATATGGGACATCTGGGACGTTTCGGACGTTAAGGACATATGGGACATCTAGGACGTCTGGGACGTCTGGGACGTTAGGGACATACGGGACAGTTAGGACGTCTGGGACGTTAGGAACATATGGAACTTTTAGGACGTCTGGGACGTTAGGGACATATGGGACATCTGGGACGCCTGGGACACTAGGGACATATGGGACATATGGGACATCTGGGACGTCTGGGACGTCTGGGACGTTAGGGACATATAAGCTATCTAGGACGTCTGGGACGTTAAAAACATATGGGACATCTAGGACGTCTGAGACGTCTGTTACGTTAGGGACATACGGGACAGCTGGGACGTCTTGGACGTTAGGGACATTTAGGACGTCTGGGACGTTAGGAACCTATGGGACATATGGGACATCTGAGACGTCTGGGGCGTTAGGGACATATGGGACATCTGGGACGTCTGGGACGTTAAGGACATATGGGACATCTAAGACGTCTGGGACGTTAAAGACATATGGGACATTTAGGACGCCTGGGATATTACGGACATATGGGACATATGGGACATCTGGGACGCCTGGGACATTAGCGACATATGGGACATATGGGACATTTGGGACGTCTGGGACGTTAGGAACTTATGAGACATCTGGGACGTTAGGGACGTTAAGGACATATGGGACATCTAGGACGTCTGGGACGTCTGGGACGTTAGGGACATATGGGACATATAGGACGCCTGGAACTTTAGGGACATATGGGACATCTGGAACGTCTGGGACGTTAGGGACATATGGGACATCTGGGACGTCTGGGACGCTAAGGACATATGGGACATCTAGGACGTCTGGGACGTCTGGGACGTTAGGGACATACGAGACAGTTGGGACGTCTGTGACGTTAGGAACATATGGGACATTTAGGACGTCTGGGACGTTAGGGACATATGGAACATCTGGGACGTCTGAGACGTTAGGGACATTTGGGACAACTGGGACGTCTGGGACGTTAAGGACATATGGGACATTTAGGACGCCTGGGACGTTAAGGAGATATGGGACATATGGGACATCTGAGACGTCTGGGACGTTAAGAACATATGGGACATCTGGGACGTCTGGGACGTTAAGGACATATAGGACATCTAGGACGTCTGGGACGTCTGGAAAGTTAAGGACATATGGGACATATGGGACATCTGGGACGCCTGGGACATTAAGGACAGATGGGACATCTGGGACGTCTGGGACGTTAAGGACATTTGGGAAATTTAGGACGCCTGGGACGTTAGGGACATATGGGACATATGGGACATCTGGGATGTCTGGGACGTTAGGGACATATGGGACATTTAGGACGCTTGGGACGTTTGGGACATATGGGACATATGGGACATCTGGGACGTCTGGGACGTTAGGGACATATGGGACATCTGGGACGTCTAGGACGTTAAGGACATATGAGACATCTATTACGTCTGGGACGTCTGGGAAGTTAAGGACATATGGGACACTTAGGACGCCTGGGTCATTAAGGACATATGGGACATCTGGGACGCCTGGGACATTAAGGACAGATGGGAAATCTGGGACGCCTGAGACATTAAGGACAGATGGGACGTCTGGGACGTCTGGGACGTTAGGGACATATAGGACATCTATCACGTCTAAGACGTTAGGGACATATGGGACACTAGGACGTCTGGGACGTCCGGGACGTTAGGGACATACGAGACAGCTGGGACGTCTGGAACGTTAGGGACATATTTGACATTTAGGACGTCTTGGACGTTAGGGACATATGGAACATCTAGGAGGCCTGGGACATTAAGGACATATGGGACATATGGGACATCTGAGACGTCTGAGACGTTATGGTCATATGAGACATCTGGGACGTCTGGGACGTTAAGGACATATGGCACATCTAGGACGTCTGGTACGTCTGGGACGTTGAGGACATATGGTACATTCAGGACGAATGAGACATTAGGGACATATGGGACATATGGGACATCTGGGACGCCTGAGACATTAGGGACATATGGGACATATGAAACATCTGGGATGTTGGGACGTTAAGGACATATGGGATATCTAGGACGGCTGGGACGTCTGGGACGTTAAGGGCATATGGGACATCTAGGACGTCTGGGACGTTAGGGCTATATGAGCCATCTGGGACGTCTAGGACGTTAAGGACATATGGGACATCTAGGACGTCTGGGACGTCTGGGACGTTAGGGACATATAGGACATCTAGGACGTCTGGGACGTTAGGGACATATGGGACATCTAGGACGTCTAGGACGTCTGGGACGTTAGGGACATACGGGACAGCTGGGACGTCTGGGACATTAGGGACATATGAGACATATGGGACATCTGGGACGTCTGGGACGTTAGGGACATATGGGAAATCCGGGATATCTAAGACTCTAAGGACATATGGGACATCTAGGATGTCTGGGACGTCTGGGACGTTAAGGACATATGGGACATTTAGGACGCCTGGGACGTTAGGGACATATAAGACATATGGGACATCTGGGACGCCTGGGACATTAGGGACATATAGGACATATGGAACATCTGAGACGTCTGGGACGTTAGGGACATATGGGACATCTGGGACGTCTGGGACGTTAAGGACATATGGGACATCTAGGACGTCTGGGACGTCTGGGACGTTAAGGACATATGGGACATTTAGGACGCCTGGGACCTTAAGGACATATGGGATATATGGGACATCTGAGACGTCTGGTACGTTACGGACATATGGGACATCTAGGACGATCTGGGACGTTAGGGACGTATGGGACATATGGGACATCTGGGACGTCTGGGACGTTAGGGACATATGGGACATCCGGGATATCTAGGACGTTAAGGACATATGGGACATCTAGGTCGTCTGGGACGTTAAGGACATATGGGACATCTAGGACGGCTGGGACGTCTGGGACGTTAAGGGCATATGGGACGTCTAGGACGTCTGGGACGTTAGGGCCATATGAGCCATCTGGGACGTCTAGGACGTTAAGGACATATGGGACATCTAGGACGTCTGGGACGTCTGGGACGTTAGGGACATATAGAACATCTAGGACGTCTGGGACGTTAGGGACATATGGGACATCTAGGACGTCTAGGACGTCTGGGACGTTAGGGATATACGGGACAGCTGGGACGTCTGGGACATTAGGGACATATGAGACATATGGGACATCTGGGACGTCTGGGACGTTAGAGACATATGGGACATCCGGGATATCTAGGACTCTAAGGACATATGGGACATCTAGGATGTCTGGGACGTCTGGGACGTTAAGGACATATGGGACATTTAGGACGCCTGGGACGTTAGGGACATATAAGGCATATGGGACATCTGGGACGCCTGGGACATTAGGGACATATAGGACATATGGAACATCTGAGACGTCTGGGACGTTAGGGACATATGGGACATCTGGGACGTCTGGGACGTTAAGGACATATGGGACATCTAGGACGTCTGGGGCGTCTGGGACGTTAAGGACATATGGGACATTTAGGACGCCTGGGACCTTAAGGACATATGGGACATATGGGACATCTGAGACGTCTGGGACGTTACGGACATATGGGACATCTAGGACGATCTGGGACGTTAGGGACGTATGGGACATATGGGACATCTGGGACGTCTGGGACGTTAGGGACATATGGGACATCCGGGATATCTAGGACGTTAAGGACATATGGGACATCTAGGTCGTCTGGGACGTTAGGGACATATGGAACATCTAGGACGCCTGGGACATTATGGACATATGGGACATATGGGACATCAGGGACGTCTGGGACGTTAGGGACATATGGGACATCCGGGATATCTAGGATGTTAAGGACATATGGGACATCTAGGACCTCTGGGACGTATGGGACGTTAAGGACATATATGACATTTAGGACGCCTGGGACATTAGGGACATATAAGACATATGGGACGCCTGGGACATTAGGGACATATAGGACATATGGGACATTTGGGACGTCTGGGACGTTAGGGACATATGGGACATCTGGGACGTCTGGGACGTTAAGGACATATGGGACATCTAGGACGTCTGGGATGACTGGGACGTTAAGGACATATGGGACATTTAGGACGCCTGGGGCCTTAGGGACATATGGGACATATGGGACATCTGAGACGTCTGGGACGTTACGGACATATAAAACATCTAGGACGATCTGAGACGTTAGGGACATATGGGACATCTAGGACGTCTGGGACGTCTGGGACGTTAGGGCATATGGGACATCTAGGACGTCTGGGACGTCTGGGAAGTTAAGGACATATGGGACACTTAGGACGCCTGGGTCATTAAGGACATATGGGACATATGGGGCATCTGGGACGCCTGGGACATTATGGACATATGGGACATATGGGACATCAGGGACTTCTGGGACGTTAGGGACATATGGGACATCCGGGATATCTAGGATGTTAAGGACATATGGGACATCTAGGTCGTCTGGGACGTTAGGGACATATGGAACATCTAGGACGCCTGGGACATTATGGACATATGGGACATATGGGACATCAGGGACGTCTGGGACGTTAGGGACATATGGGACATCCGGGATATCTAGGATGTTAAGGACATATGGGACATCTAGGACGTCTGGGACGTCTGGGACGTTAAGGAAATATGGGACATTTAGGACGCCTGGGACATTAGGGACATATGGGACAAATGGGACATCTGGGACGCCTGGGACATTAGGGACATATTGGACATATGGGACATCTGGGACGTCTAGGACGTTAGGGACATATGGGACATCTGGGACGTCTGGGACGATAAGGACATATGGGACATCTAGGACGTCTGGGACGTCTGGGACGTTAAGGACATATGGGACATTTAGGACGCCTGGGGCCTTAGGGACATATGGAACATATGGGACATCTGAGACGTCTGGGACGTTACGGACATATCAATAATCTAGGACGATCTGGGACGTTAGGGGCATATGCGACATCTAGGACGTCTGGGACGTCTGGGACGTTAGGGACATATGGGACATCTAGGACGTCTGGGACGTCTGGGAAGTTTAGGACATATGGGACACTTAGGACGCCTGGGTCATTAAGGACATATGGGACATATGGGGCATCTGGGACGCCTGGAACATTAAGGACAGATGGGACATCTGGGACGTCTGGGACGTTGAGGACATATGGGACATTTAGGACGCCTGGGACGTTAGGGACATATGGGACATATGGGACATCTGGAACGTCTGGGACGTTAGGGACATATGGGACATCTGGGACGTCTGGGACGTTAAGGACATATCGGACATTTAGGACGCCTGGGACGTTAGGGACATATGGGACATATGGGACATCTGGGACGTCTGGGACGTTAGGGACATATGGGACATATGGGACATCTGGGACGTCTAGGACGTTAAGGACATATGGGACATCTATTACGTCTGGGACGTCTGGGAAGTTAAGGACATATGGGACACTTAGGACGCCTGGGTCATTAAGGACATATGGGACGCCTGGGACATTAAGGACAGATGGGAAATCTGGGACGCTTGAGACATTAAGGACAGATGGGACGTCTGGGACGTTAGGGACATATAGGACATCTAGGACGTCTAAGACGTTAGGGACATATGGGACACTAGGACGTCTGGGACGTCCGGGACGTTAGGGACATACGGGACAGCTGGGACGTCTGGAACGTTAGGGACATATGGGACATTTAGGACGTCTTGGACGTTAGGGACATATGGAACATCTAGGAGGCCTGGGACATTAGGGACATATGGGACATCTGGGACGTCTGGGACGTTATGGTCATATGAGACATCTGGGACGTCTGGGACGTTAAGGACATATGGCACATCTAGGACGTCTGGGACGTCTGGGACGTTAAGGACATATGGTACATTCAGGACGACTGGGACATTAGGGACATATGGGACATATGGGACATATGGGACATCTGGGACGCCTGAGACATTAGGGACATATGGGACATATGAAACATCTGGGATGTTGGGACGTTAGGGACATATGGGGCATATGGGACGTCTGGGACGTTAAGGACATATGGGACATCTAGGACGGCTGGGACGTCTGGGACGTTAAGGACATATGGGACATCTAGGACGTCTGGGACGTTAGGGCCATATGAGCCATCTGGGACGTCTAGGACGTTAAGGACAAATTGGACATCTAGGACGTCTGGGACGTCTGGAACTTTAAGGACATATAGGCCATCTGGGACGTCTGGGACGTTAGAGACATATGGGACATCTGAGACGTCTGGGACGTTAAGGACATATGGGACATCTAGGACGTCTGGGACGTCTGGGACGTTAGGGACATATAGGACATCTAGGACGTCTGGGACATTAGGGACATATGGGACATCTAGGACGTCTAGGACGTCTGGGACGTTAGGGACATACGGGACAGCTGGGACGTCTGGGACATTAGGGACATATGGGACATATGGGACATCTGGGACGTCTGGGACGTTAGGGACATATGGGACATCCGGGATATCTAGGACTCTAAGGACATATGGGACATCTAGGACGTCTGGGACGTCTGGGACGTTAAGGACATATGGGACATTTAGGACGCCTGGGACGTTAGGGACATATAAGACATATGGGACATCTGGGACGCCTGGGACATTAGGGACATATAGGACATATGGGACATCTGAGACGTCTGGGACGTTAGGGACATATGGGACATCTGGGACGTCTGGAACGTTAAGGATATATGGGACATCTAGGACGTCTGGGACGTCTGGGACGTTAAGGACATATGGGACATTTAGGACGCCTGGGACCTTAGGGACATATGGGACATATGGGACGTCTGGGACGTCTGCGACGTTAGGGACATACGGGACAGCTGGGACGTCTGGGACTTTAAGGACATATGGGACTTTTAGGACGTCTGGGACGTTAGAGACATATGGAACATCTAGGACGCTTGGGACATTAGGGACATATGGGACATATGGAACATCTGAGACGTCTGGGACGTTAGGGACAGATGGGACATCTGGGACGTCTGGGACGTTAAGGACATGTGCGACATCTAGGACGTCTGGGACGTCTGGGACGTTAAGAACATATGGGACATTTAGGACGCCTGAGACATTAGGGACATATGGGACATATGGGACATCTGGAACGCCTGGGACATTACGGACATATGGGGCATATGGGACATCTGGGACGTCTGGGACGTTAGGGACATATGGGGCATATGGGACGTCTGAGACGTTAAGGACGTATGGGACATCTAGGACGTCTAGGACGTTAGGGACATATGAAACATCTGGGACGTCTGGGACGTTAGGGACATATGGGACATCTGGGACGTCTGGGACATTAGGGACATATGGGACATATGGGACATCTGGGACGTTTGGGACGTTAAGGACATTTAGGACATCTGGGACGTCTGGGACGTTAGGGACATATGGGACATCTAGGACGTCTGGGACGTCTGGGACGTTAGGGACATACGGAACAGCTGGGACGTCTGGGACGTTAGGGACATATGGGACATTTAGGACGTCTGGGACGTTAGGGACATATGGAACACTTAGGACGCCTGGGACATTAGGGACATATGGAACACCTGGGACGTCTGGGACGTTAAGGACATATGGGACGTTTAAGACGTCTGGGACGTTAGGGACATATGGGACATCTACTACGTCTGGTACATCTAAGACGTTAAGGACATACGGGACAGCTGGGACGTCTGGGACGTTAGGGACATATGGGACATTTAGGACGTCTGGGGCGTTAGGGAAATATGGAACCTCTAGGACGCCTGGGACATTAGGGACATATGGGACATATGTTACATCTGGGACGTCTGGGACGTTAGGGACATATGGGACATCTGAGACGTCTGGGACGTTAAGGACATATGGGACATCTAGGACGTCTGGGACGTCTGGCACGTTAAGGACTTACGGGACATTTAGTACGCCTGGGACATTAGGGACAAATGAGACATATGGGACATCTGGGACGTCTGGGACGTCTGGGACGTTAGGGACATATATGACATCTAGGACGTCTGGCACGTTAGGGACATATGGGACATCTAGGACGTCTGGGACGTCTGGGACGTTTAGGACATATGGGACATCTAGGACGTCTGAGACATCTGGGACGTTAAGGACATATAAGACATTTAGGACGCCTGGGGCATTAGGGACATATGGGACATATGGGACTTTTGGGACGCCTGGGACGTTAAGAACATATGGGACATTTAGGACGCCTGAGACATTAGGGACATATGGGACATATGGGACATCTGGAACGCCTGGGACATTACAGACATATGGGACATATGGGACATCTGGGACGTCTGGGACGTTAGGGACATATGGGGCATATGGGACGTCTGAGACGTTAAGGACGTATGGGACATCTAGGACGTCTAGGACGTTAGGGACATATGGGACATCTGGGACGTCTGGGACATTAGGGACATATGGGACATATAGGACATCTGGGACGTCTGGGACGTTAGGGACATTTGGGACATCTGGGACGTCTGGGACGTTAGGGACATATGGGACATCTAGGACGTCTGGGACGTCTGGGACATTAGGGACATACGGAACAGCTTTGACGTCTGCGACGTTAGGGACATATGGGACATTTAGGACGTCTGGGACGTTAGGGACATATGGAACACTTAGGACGCCTGGGACATTAGGGACATATGGAACATCTGGGACATCTGGGACGTTAAGGACATATGGGACGTCTAAGACGTCTGGGACGTTAGGGACATATGGGACATCTACTACGTCTGGTACATCTAGGACGTTAAGGACATACGGGACAGCTGGGACGTCTGGGACGTTAAGGACATATGGGACATTTAGGACGTCTGGGACGTTAGGGACATATGGAACATCTAGGACGCCTGGGACATTAGGGACATATGGGACATATGTTACATCTGGGACGTCTGGGACGTTAGGGACATATGGGACATCTGAGACGTCTGGGACGTTAAGGACATATGGGACATCTAGGACGTCTGGCACGTTAAGGACTTACGGGACATTTAGTACGCCTGGGACATTAGGGACATATGAGACATATGGGACATCTGGGACGTCTGGGACGTCTGGGACGTTAGGGACGTATATGACATCTAGGACGTCTGGCACGTTAGGGACATATGGGACATCTAGGACGTCTGGGACGTCTAGGACGTTAGGGACATATGGAACATCTAGGACGCCTGGGACATTATGGACATATGGGACATATGGGACATCAGGGACGTCTGAGACGTTAGGGACATATGGGACATCCGGGATATCTAGGATGTTAAGGACATATGGGACATCTAGGACCTCTGAGACGTCTGGGACGTTAAGGACATATGGGACATTTAGGACGCCTGGGACATTAGGGACATATAAGACATATGGGACATCTGGGACGCCTGGGACATTAGGGACATATAGGACATATGGGACATTTGGGACGTCTGGGACATTAGGGACATATGAGACATATGGGACATATGGGACATCTAGGACGTCTGGCACGTTAAGGACTTACGGGACATTTAGTACGCCTGGGACATTAGGGACATATGAGACATATGGGACATATGGGACATCTAGGACGTCTGGCACGTTAAGGACTTACGGGACATTTAGTACGCCTGGGACATTAGGGACATATGAGACATATGGGACATCTGGGACGTCTGGGACGTCTGGGACGTTAGGGACGTATATGACATCTAGAACGTCTGGGACGTTAAGGACATGTGGGACATCTAGGACGTCTGGGACGTCTGGGACGTTAAGAACATATGGGACATTTAGGACGCCTGAGACATTAGGGACATATGGGACATATGGGACATCTGGAACGCCTGGGACATTAGGGACATATAGGACTTACGGGACATTTAGTACGCCTGGGACATTAGGGACATATGAGACATATGGGACATATGGGACATCTAGGACGTCTGGCACGTTAAGGACTTACGGGACATTTAGTACGCCTGGGACATTAGGGACATATGAGACATATGGGACATCTGGGACGTCTGGGACGTCTGGGACGTTAGGGACGTATATGACATCTAGAACGTCTGGGACGTTAAGGACATGTGGGACATCTAGGACGTCTGGGACGTCTGGGACGTTAAGAACATATGGGACATTTAGGACGCCTGAGACATTAGGGACATATGGGACATATGGGACATCTGGAACGCCTGGGACATTACGGACATATGGGACATATGGGACATCTGGGACGTCTGGGACGTTAGGGACATATGGGGCATATGGGACGTCTGAGACGTTAAGGACGTATGGGACATCTAGGACGTCTAGGACGTTAGGGACATATGAAACATCTGGGACGTCTGGGACGTTAGGGACATATGGGACATCTGGGACGTCTGGGACATTAGGGACATATGGGACATATGGGACATCTGGGACGTCTGGGACGTTAAGGACATTTAGGACATCTGGGACGTCTGGGACGTTAGGGACATATGGGACATCTAGGACGCCTGGGACATTATGGACATATGGGACATATGGGACATCAGGGACGTCTGGGACGTTAGGGACATATGGGACATCCGGGATATCTAGGATGTTAAGGACATATGGGACATCTAGGACCTCTGGGACGTCTGGGACGTTAAGGACATATGGGACATTTAGGACGCCTGGGACATTAGGGACATATAAGACATATGGGACATCTGGGACGCCTGGGACATTAGGGACATATAGGACATATGGGACATTTGGGACGTCTGGGACGTTAGGGACATATGGGACATCTGGGACGTCTGGGACGTTAAGGACATATGGGACATCTAGGACCTCTGGGACGTCTGGGACGTTAAGGACATATGGGACATTTAGGACGCCTGGGACATTAGGGACATATAAGACATATGGGACATCTGGGACGCCTGGGACATTAGGGACATATAGGACATATGGGACATTTGGGACGTCTGGGACGTTAGGGACATATGGGACATCTGGGACGTCTGGGACGTTAAGGACATATGGGACATCTAGGACGTCTGGGACGTCTGGGACGTTAAGGACATATGGGACATTTAGGACGCCTGGGGCCTTAGGGACATATGGGACATATGGGACATCTGAGACGTCTGGGACGTTACGGACATATAAAACATCTAGGACGATCTGAGACGTTAGGGACATACGGGACAGCTGGGACGTCTGGGACATTAGGGACATATGGGACATATGGGACATCTGGGACGTCTGGGACGTTAGGGACATATGGGACATCCGGGATATCTAGGACTCTAAGGACATATGGGACATCTAGGACGTCTGGGACGTCTGGGACGTTAAGGACATATGGGACATTTAGGACGCCTGGGACATTATGGACATATGGGACATATGGGACATCAGGGACGTCTGGGACGTTAGGGACATATGGGACATCTAGGACGTCTGGGACGTCTGGGACGTTAAGGACATATGGGACATTTAGGACGCCTGGGGCCTTAGGGACATATGGGACATATGGGACATCTGAGACGTCTGGGACGTTACGGACATATAAAACATCTAGGACGATCTGAGACGTTAGGGACATATGGGACATCTAGGACGTCTGGGACGTCTGGGACGTTAGGGCATATGGGACATCTAGGACGTCTGGGACGTCTGGGAAGTTAAGGACATATGGGACACTTAGGACGCCTGGGTCATTAAGGACATATGGGACATATGGGGCATCTGGGACGCCTGGGACATTAAGGACAGATGGGACATCTGGGACGTCTGGGACGTTGAGGACATATGGGACATTTAGGACGCCTGGGACGTTAGGGACATATGGGACATATGGGACATCTGGGACGTCTGGGACGTTAGGGACATATGGGACATCTGGGACGTCTGGGACGTTAAGGACATATGGGACATCTAGGACGTCTGGGACGTCTGGGACGTTAGGGACATATAGGACATCTAGGACGTCTGGGACATTAGGGACATATGGGACATCTAGGACGTCTAGAACGTCTGGGACGTTAGGGACATACGGGACAGCTGGGACGTCTGGGACATTAGGGACATATGGGACATATGGGACATCTGGGACGTCTAGGACGTTAGGGACATATGGGACATCCGGGATATCTAGGACTCTAAGGACATATGGGACATCTAGGACGTCTGGGACGTCTGGGACGTTAAGGACATATGGGACATTTAGGACGCCTGGGACGTTAGGGACATATAAGACATATGGGACATCTGGGACGCCTGGGACATTAGGGACATATAGGACATATGGGACATTTGAGACGTCTGGGACGTTAGGGACATATGGGACATCTGGGACGTCTGGAACGTTAAGGATATATGGAACATCTAGGACGTCTGGGACGTCTGGGACGTTAAGGACATATGGGACATTTAGGACGCCTGGGACCTTAGGGACATATGGGACATATGGGACGTCTGGGACGTCTGCGACGTTAGGGACATACGGGACAGCTGGGACGTCTGGGACTTTAAGGACATATGGGACTTTTAGGACGTCTGGGACGTTAGAGACATATGGAACATCTAGGACGCTTGGGACATTAAGGACATATGGGACATATGGAACATCTGAGACGTCTGGGACGTTAGGGACAGATGGGACATCTGGGACGTCTGGGACGTTAAGGACATGTGGGACATCTAGGACGTCTGGGACGTCTGGGACCTTAAGAACATATGGGACATTTAGGACGCCTGAGACATTAGGGACATATGGGACATATGGGACATCTGGAACGCCTGGGACATTACGGACATATGGGACATATGGGACATCTGGGACGTCTGGGACGTTAGGGACATATGGGGCATATGGGACGTCTGAGACGTTAAGGACGTATGGGACATCTAGGACGTCTAGGACGTTAGGGACATATGAAACATCTGGGACGTCTGGGACGTTAGGGACATATGGGACATCTGGGACGTCTGGGACATTAGGGACATATGGGACATATGGGACATCTGGGACGTCTGGGACGTTAAGGACATTTAGGACATCTGGGACGTCTGGGACGTTAGGGACATATGGGACATCTACTACGTCTGGTACATCTAGGACGTTAAGGACATACGGGACAGCTGGGACGTCTGGGACGTTAAGGACATATGGGACATTTAGGACGTCTGGGACGTTAGGGACATATGGAACATCTAGGACGCCTGGGACATTAGGGACATATGGGACATATGTTACATCTGGGACGTCTGGGACGTTAGGGACATATGGGACATCTGAGACGTCTGGGACGTTAAGGACATATGGGACATCTAGGACGTCTGGCACGTTAAGGACTTACGGGACATTTAGTACGCCTGGGACATTAGGGACATATGAGACATATGGGACATCTGGGACGTCTGGGACGTCTGGGACGTTAGGGACATATATGACATCTAGGACGTCTGGCACGTTAGGGACATATGGGACATCTAGGACGTCTGGGACGTCTAGGACGTTAGGGACATATGGAACATCTAGGACGCCTGGGACATTATGGACATATGGGACATATGGGACATCAGGGACGTCTGGGACGTTAGGGACATATGGGACATCCGGGATATCTAGGACTCTAAGGACATATGGGACATCTAGGACGTCTGGGACGTCTGGGACGTTAAGGACATATGGGACATTTAGGACGCCTGGGACGTTAGGGACATATAAGACATATGGGACATCTGGGACGCCTGGGACATTAGGGACATATAGGACATATGGGACATTTGAGACGTCTGGGACGTTAGGGACATATGGGACATCTGGGACGTCTGGAACGTTAAGGATATATGGGACATCTAGGACGTCTGGGACGTCTGGGACGTTAAGGACATATGGGACATTTAGGACGCCTGGGACCTTAGGGACATATGGGACATATGGGACGTCTGGGACGTCTGCGACGTTAGGGACATACGGGACAGCTGGGACGTCTGGGACTTTAAGGACATATGGGACTTTTAGGACGTCTGGGACGTTAGAGACATATGGAACATCTAGGACGCTTGGGACATTAAGGACATATGGGACATATGGAACATCTGAGACGTCTGGGACGTTAGGGACAGATGGGACATCTGGGACGTCTGGGACGTTAAGGACATGTGGGACATCTAGGACGTCTGGGACGTCTGGGACCTTAAGAACATATGGGACATTTAGGACGCCTGAGACATTAGGGACATATGGGACATATGGGACATCTGGAACGCCTGGGACATTACGGACATATGGGACATATGGGACATCTGGGACGTCTGGGACGTTAGGGACATATGGGGCATATGGGACGTCTGAGACGTTAAGGACGTATGGGACATCTAGGACGTCTAGGACGTTAGGGACATATGAAACATCTGGGACGTCTGGGACGTTAGGGACATATGGGACATCTGGGACGTCTGGGACATTAGGGACATATGGGACATATGGGACATCTGGGACGTCTGGGACGTTAAGGACATTTAGGACATCTGGGACGTCTGGGACGTTAGGGACATATGGGACATCTACTACGTCTGGTACATCTAGGACGTTAAGGACATACGGGACAGCTGGGACGTCTGGGACGTTAAGGACATATGGGACATTTAGGACGTCTGGGACGTTAGGGACATATGGAACATCTAGGACGCCTGGGACATTAGGGACATATGGGACATATGTTACATCTGGGACGTCTGGGACGTTAGGGACATATGGGACATCTGAGACGTCTGGGACGTTAAGGACATATGGGACATCTAGGACGTCTGGCACGTTAAGGACTTACGGGACATTTAGTACGCCTGGGACATTAGGGACATATGAGACATATGGGACATCTGGGACGTCTGGGACGTCTGGGACGTTAGGGACATATATGACATCTAGGACGTCTGGCACGTTAGGGACATATGGGACATCTAGGACGTCTGGGACGTCTAGGACGTTAGGGACATATGGAACATCTAGGACGCCTGGGACATTATGGACATATGGGACATATGGGACATCAGGGACGTCTGGGACGTTAGGGACATATGGGACATCCGGGATATCTAGGATGTTAAGGACATATGGGACATCTAGGACCTCTGGGACGTCTGGGACGTTAAGGACATATGGGACATTTAGGACGCCTGGGACATTAGGGACATATAAGACATATGGGACATCTGGGACGCCTGGGACATTAGGGACATATAGGACATATGGGACATTTGGGACGTCTGGGACGTTAGGGACATATGGGACATCTGGGACGTCTGGGACGTTAAGGACATATGGGACATCTAGGACGTCTGGGACGTCTGGGACGTTAAGGACATATGGGACATTTAGGACGCCTGGGGCCTTAGGGACATATGGGACATATGGGACATCTGAGACGTCTGGGACGTTACGGACATATAAAACATCTAGGACGATCTGAGACGTCTGGGACGTTAGGGCATATGGGACATCTAGGACGTCTGGGACGTCTGGGAAGTTAAGGACATATGGGACACTTAGGACGCCTGGGTCATTAAGGACATATGGGACATATGGGGCATCTGGGACGCCTGGGACATTAAGGACAGATGGGACATCTGGGACGTCTGGGACGTTGAGGACATATGGGACATTTAGGACGCCTGGGACGTTAGGGACATATGGGACATATGGGACATCTGGGACGTCTGGGACGTTAGGGACATATGGGACATCTGGGACGTCTGGGACGTTAAGGACATATGGGACATCTAGGACGTCTGGGACGTCTGGGACGTTAGGGACATATAGGACATCTAGGACGTCTGGGACATTAGGGACATATGGGACATCTAGGACGTCTAGGACGTCTGGGACGTTAGGGACATACGGGACAGCTGGGACGTCTGGGACATTAGGGACATATGGGACATATGGGACATCTGGGACGTCTGGGACGTTAGGGACATATGGGACATCCGGGATATCTAGGACTCTAAGGACATATGGGACATCTAGGACGTCTGGGACGTCTGGGACGTTAAGGACATATGGGACATTTAGGACGCCTGGGACGTTAGGGACATATAAGACATATGGGACATCTGGGACGCCTGGGACATTAGGGACATATAGGACATATGGGACATCTGAGACGTCTGGGACGTTAGGGACATATGGGACATCTGGGACGTCTGGAACGTTAAGGATATATGGGACATCTAGGACGTCTGGGACGTCTGGGACGTTAAGGACATATGGGACATTTAGGACGCCTGGGACCTTAGGGACATATGGGACATATGGGACGTCTGGGACGTCTGCGACGTTAGGGACATACGGGACAGCTGGGACGTCTGGGACTTTAAGGACATATGGGACTTTTAGGACGTCTGGGACGTTAGAGACATATGGAACATCTAGGACGCTTGGGACATTAGGGACATATGGGACATATGGAACATCTGAGACGTCTGGGACGTTAGGGACAGATGGGACATCTGGGACGTCTGGGACGTTAAGGACATGTGGGACATCTAGGACGTCTGGGACGTCTGGGACGTTAAGAACATATGGGACATTTAGGACGCCTGAGACATTAGGGACATATGGGACATATGGGACATCTGGAACGCCTGGGACATTACGGACAAGTAGGTTAGAATGGACAGTTGTAGAACCTCCCCCCACCACTTGTCCTTGAGTTCAAGGTCAAGGCTATTTTGCAAGGCTGAACTTCAAGGTCAAGCCTAAACTTGAAGGTCGAGGCCACTTGGAAGGCTAAGTCAACGTTCAAGGTCAGCGCTATTTTGCAAGTTCGGTTGCTCAAGGTCAAGGATCCACATGTAACCTTGGAAATGTGAGAATAAAAGCGCGTAAAAGAGTCTGCAAGGGTAGTAGCATTCGAACGCTGATATGGAAGCCTTGTTAAAAGCTATAGAAGTAGTTAAGGGTCGGCAAGTAGCTGCGGTGGCGAGCAGCACTACGAGAGTCCATAAAGTGCAGTTATGTCCAGTGCTTCTGAATAGTACAACGTACAAGTTAAACAACTCCAGTTCAAAGTATGTGTGTGTGGGGTTAAGGGCGAACTCCGGATTTTCCCCAGTAATTTAAATAAGAGGAAACAAAAACGATTGGGTGGAGTTCGAGGAGTTGGATTGGGCTACCCTAATTGAAAATCAGGGGATCCTGACGAATTATTTCTATTCCTCCTCCGAAGAGCAGTGGTCTCCGCTGGTAGCTGCACGGAAACAGTATACATTCTTGGAACTTCAGGAAAAGAAGATACTAAAAATTGAAGAAGTGGGACAGAGTGAAGTCTACTTATCGAAAGAATCGTTGGAAGAGCTGTGGGACTTGCAGAGGCTGGTGGAATTGCGATTCGCAGTTCTAAAAGCGCAGAACTTTGAGCAATTTTATCACAAAATAGTGACGGGTATTGCAAACCTGCCTGGGGACTGCATTAGCAATATACGGAGTGTGTTGCAAGACCTGGCGGTAACAACCGAGAACACTGTTTCCATGTATGAAATTTTAAAGTATGGTAGTAACATTGTTCGGTGCGACGTTCAAATAGAAGAACTTGGTCTGCAGGTATTAGCTTAGTCATGTGGATGGGCTATTCTCATTGTCTACTAAATAAATCATTATTTATTAAAAAATTGACTCGACTAGGATTCGAACCCAGATCTCCTGAGGCGCAGTGTCTAGAATTCCCTTTAATGCACCGATTGGCTCCCCAGGTGTCATACCATTAGACCACCGAGTCCTTAAACTATTTAATGAAAAACGGCGATGACCTTCGGGATAATCGAAAGTATAAAAGGTTGCGCATTATCATGGTCTCGTTAATTGTTTTATAACTTACGTCAAGTTCGCACACTATTCGTTTACGTATAAAATAATGGATCAGACTTCAAGTGACGATTCTTCACATGAAATCACATTAAAGCACGCTGTAAAGTTGTGCTGTGCTTTCTGGTTTGAAGATGCAAAAAACAATTTAGATAAAATAGTGAGAAATTCCTCGGGACTCAGAAATTTAGACTTGGAATTTGACGCGTATGTAGTGACTGCTATGGCTGGCGATAGCCAAAATCAACAAGAAAAACGGAAACGACTGATTGCCAATTTGGAAAAAAACATTTTAAAATATTTTGCTAGAGAAGGAAATACATCGCTGACGCTGGATGTGGACTACCACCCAAAGCATCCCTTTGCTGAAATGCTGGAAGAACGTGTCTCAGTATTTGATCTACCGTGTAAATCTACAACGAAAATTAACGCTACACCAACCGGCATGTTCACACTTCAAGTTAGGAGTGGATATGGCTCGCTCTTCTGGAGATATATTTCAAATATTGATCACCTGTAACATTTAACTAAATATAATTTTTAAATGGTTTATTTTTTAATTTTGATTTGACCTTGAGTTGAAGGCTAAGATGATTTTCAACATCACATTATTTTCAAGGACGAACTCTAACACCTCGGCCTTGATTTCAAAGTCAAACTCTAGAACCTCCTCCCACCAAAAAGAAAAATGTACAAAAACGGTGCAGCAGCAAAATAAATCATAGTCTATTGAATAAATCGTGACAGTCTGGTTGTAACATGGACACATGGGAGCTATATGGAAAATATTTCCAGGAATTTTCGGAGTTATTTCCATGGTTTGGTTGCGATCAAATGAAAATTACCGTTACGTTGGATGGACATCCGGACTTTAAAACTTTTCCAACAGTACCACTTCCAGACGGGGATTGGTTTGATTACAATGTGATGGAGCCCATCGAGAAGTATTTAAAAAATTGGAGATTAGAACGTGAATGTGTGAAAAAAATCGTATACGAGTTATGGTGATGCCCGCCTACCCATCTGTTGAATGTGCACGCAACATCGCATTTAACCACTAGAAGCTTAGTCATGTGGATGTGGTATAGAGAAGCCGCTCGACCAACTGCAAGAGACGTACCTAGTGCGGTTAAACGATTAGTGAGTTTGTTGGAAGATTTGGCGTTTGACGCGTCTCACGAAGCCATATACGGTTTTGGTTGGTTCAGTGACGAGGAACTGAAGAAAAAAGAAAAAATGTACAAAAACGGTGTTGCTGTTGGTCGACTATTTTTAAACGGAGCCATAAATGAAGGCCTTCTTGTAGATTTAATGGCTAGTCTCGGTCTGGACGAACACATGTGTGAGGTGAAAGACTTTATAGAGAGGAAGGAAAATGAAGAAGAGCGTGCAGTTTGACGACTCGAAGAATCAGGTGTACAATTTGCATACGTGGGCGTATGCGTATCGAGAAGCTCGGAGAGGACTGTGGCAACGAGAGGCTATGGATAGGTTGCGGTTCCAACGCAAGATATTTACTGTGGCTGAAGTACTGCGAGACGTCTTGTGCGCAGAACATAGGCACACAATTTATGTAGAACGCTTTTCCACTAGTACGTAGGTGTTTAACCCATGTAGTAACACTGTATATATTGTATGCAAATAAAAACACAATAAAAATTAAAAAGTTGTTTTATTCCATTACATAGTGATTATAGATATGGTAAACGTTAGACAAAGCACAATAACAAACTGGAGCAGAATGATATAAACAAGCGGGTTGTGATGGGGTGAGGGCCGGTTGTTCTTCAACTTCGATGATGGGGATATTGGTATAGCGGCGTAGAAAAACTGCTTTTTCTCGACCTTTCACATATACTTCGGTGACATCGTGCAGAAGACGTCGCAAAATTGCAGGAAACATGTATGCTGGAGTAAATCCCTCATTCCAATCGATGCAATGGTGATTAGTCATTACCCAGTGGGCTTGCTGTTGTAAATGAGATGGTAAGGCGGTGAACGGAAACGGTGATTTTAAGACGTAGTGTGATACTGAGGTACCGTCGTAGGCGGCTAACTCTTTTGGGCTGAAGTGCTTATCCGACGTCTTGAAGCCTTGAATGTCGATAATGAGCTTCATCGTATTAAGTGGTGGGAGCACGATCCAGTTACGTTAAAAGGCGAGGTGCAACTGAAGTGGTTTTGAGAAATTACAGTTGTTTAACTGCTTTTGACAACGCGTTATAAGTAAAAACCCGATCGTGAAGAACGAGACAATACGCGGTTGTGTTGGCTGGCACGTTAGCGGAAGTTTCAAATTCAACTCGAAAAACGACAGCGTTTGCATGGAGGTAGTCTTTTTGATGGGAACAATCGATCACAACAATGGGTGATTTGTCAGCAAACTCATTAGGCGTGAACCAAGGCTCGTCGGTCTTGTTATAATAGGATGATTGAAACTTGGAGTACATATCGTATAACGTGGCGTAATGATTGAGGCCATAATTGTTATGTAAATTATCGTAGGGGAAACGTTCGGTGTTGAGATAAACTCGGAAATTCGTAAGATTAATTTTGTCGAAATGGCTATTGTCCTTAGAGATGAGCCCCGAACGTTCCGTCTGAAAACCTACGATGACGTATCTGGGGGTTTGCAATTTGGTGGTTGTTGCAATGGCATGAGAATGTTGAGTCACGGCATTAACGCCTGGTATGATATGAAGTTGCCAGCTGCGAAACGCTACTTGCGTGTCGATATTTTTGTCAATGTATTTGGTTAGAGATAATTCTTGAGCAAGACCTGGAGTGACATGTGGAACTTTCCAATACAGCTTGTCAATCGTAACTTTAGCCGTCTCCGCTACGGTAGCACTGAATACAGCGTCGGCATCGGTATTGCTGCGAATCAGGACAAGTTCTTGTCGGATGTTAAGTATAACTTTTCCATAATCTTCTGCAAAACCTAACAGCATTCTCAAAGGTATGCAGGCACTGAAGTTGCCCTGTGCATCGGTAATGTGAGTATTGGGGGCGTACAACCAGCCAGCATTTTGAAGCTTTTTCACATCATCAGAGGTATAAGACACATATCCCTTAAGAGTAGATGTAATACCAGGTTTGGTAACAGAATCGACAACGACACCATTGATTTCGTATCGGATTTCGCTAAATAAGTGAGCCAACCCATTGTTAAGAAATTTGGCCGTCGTAACTTCACCGGTTGCTTTCCGTAATTTTCCCTCTATGTATAGATAGCTCAAACCTGGTAGAGTTGACATATCTTCAGGAATTGGAATTCGAATTTCATCGTTATAGTCGAAACGGTTTGTATACGGTTGATGGGTGTGCAACTGATTGCTAACGATGGAGTTGTCGACGAGGACACGTTCCCCAATATTTAGAATACTCATGACAGCACTTTAAAACCCAACGATCGCAAGAAGTCTCTGTTTGCCTTTGTTAACTGCTTGGCGGACGAAGCTGAACTGATTTTACAAGGCTGTGGACAACGTCTCTTATACGAACTGGGTTGGACATGGTAGGGTGAAAGGTTGAATCGAAAACCCATTATAACTTCTTTAAATGCAATGTTACCGTGACGGTTTCCTTACTAAAACTGACGGGGGTATCAGTCTGGTCCAGTATTTTAACAGTTAGGTTAGTGATCTGTCTCGTGCTGATCGGTAGGTAAATGACAGGGTTAGGTGTTTCCACTATTTTGTACCCAGGCGGCACTATGGGGAAGAATTGATGAACGATGTGGCCAGGCTTACCATTTTTATAGGAACCGACAGAGATATTGCAGTGGATAAGGATGGAGTTAATGTTCAAAATTTTTGTAACATGTTCACCTGCATGCCACATATTCGCATCATAAATTTTGCTGTCAAATCCCAGCATGTCTCGGATAGTATTGTCACTTGTAAAGTCGATTGGAACGTTCGATTTTATTTCGGTTTTTAAGGTGCTGTTGTTTCCGCGTAGCAGCACCCGCCCATTACTTCCGCTAGACTCAAGTTGGTTATGCAGAAAGTCGGCAATGTCCGTAATTTCGTATGCGCCCTCAGGTATAGTAATATGAGGTAGTCCGACGAGATGAAATTCATTGTTGGGAGGTCTAATGTTAGCAATAGTATTGTAGGTTTCGAAACTTAACAACCCCAAAACATATTCGCTACCGTCGTCTAAGAAAATAGGGGGGTCAAAATTCGCAGTAAGGATTGATGAATCACCTGTCAGAGTGAATATACTAGACATGATGAAGCGCAACACTTAAACTGCCGACAAAAGCGGTTTCGCAAAGTTATATAGGAATTTGAGACACAGGTGACCACATGTGTATGACATGAGTCGTTGATATCTATTAGAATTATACGTGATCGTGTTATTGCCACCATCGCTACGAAAGTATTTCACTAATTCGGTTGGAGGTTGTAAGCGACCGATGCTATCGAAATACAGAACAAAGGTATCCACTTTTACGTAAGCCGTCCAATGCGTGCCAGGTCCTACATCATCGTCTAGGTTAGTGACACCACATTCTCGTTTACGAATCTTCATAGGCAGGGCATCCCGCATAAATATTCCCCTAAAGTGTGGAATTTCTAGGCGTTTAACGTAGTCTGTAATATCGATGTTGGTTAACGCGCGGCGCGGCAGCTTCAACGGTAGTTTTTTGACTGATACGGTCGTAGATATAACCCTTTTCCGCGAGCAATGGATTCCATAGCTTTGTTATGTCGCTCCTTTTCCTGGAGATTCTTTTTAGCAGCCTTTGAGTCTCCCACTGCTTTAGCGACTGCTGCAGCACCACCTCCGAGGGATCCCAATGCTCCTAATGCAGCAAGTATGGGTACAAGCGGCAATATGCCTCCTCTCTTCGGAAGAGGTAGTACTCTTGACCGCTTCCGCCTCCTCCTCCTCCTTGTTTTTAAAGCTCCTCCTGAATGCGAGCGGACTGTGATAGCGACCCGTTTGGAATGCGTTCGCCGTGTACGCTTCCGTTTCACACCCATTCCGACTTTCGTCTTTCCTTTCATAATTCCAGTAACAGCAAGGGCTGCAGCTCTTTCCCCAAGAGTAGAGTCTTTTGCTTTAACACGTTCCCAAGCTTTCTCTGCTAGAACTTTATCTGCCGCGTGACGTGTCGAAAGATCGCTAGATTGTGAGTATGCGATGTCGTGTTGCTTGCAGGCCTCGTCCAGAGGATTCCTTCCTCGATCGCCTCGAGAAAGACGTTTTTTAAGTCGGGTACCAGGTCCGCAAAACTTGTACCCTGGTATGTGTAGTTCAAAGGGTAATTTGTCAATAAGGGTATTCAGGAAACCGCGACCTTTCCGCTTGGCGCTTCGGTGATGACTGGTTTGTTTACGCCTAGTAGCTTTCATCTTAAAGACTTACACACGACTGATGTTCTTCAAACGGAATTAACAAATATAACGAGAACGCACGGCGGGTAGAGCGCAGTTTCCTTCCGAGCGAAAACGATGGAAAACGTCAAAATTGTGAAGCAAGGGTGTTCCTTACCTGTAGTAAATCACACAATAAATTCCATATCCGAGACTTACAGAAAGCACAGCGCTTTACTGGGTAAAGGATGTAAACGATGTGTGGTCATAGGTCGATCCGGATCTGGAAAAACCAACCTCATGATCAGTTTACTAGTACATCGAAATGGGTTGCGATTCGGACACCTTTATATATATTCGAAAACACTCCATCAACCCAAATATAATTATCTGAGAGAAGCCTTTCAACCATTGAGAGACATTGGATTCTTCGAATATAGTAACGATTGTGAGGTGATCAAACCCCAGGAAGCAAAAGAACATTCCGTGATAGTTTTTGACGACGTAGCTTGCGAGACGCAAAGCATAATTCGAGATTATTTTTGTTTCGGACGTCACCGAAACATAGATTGTTTTTATCTATGTCAGACGTATTCATCTATTCCTAAGCAGCTCATAAGAGATAATGCAAATCTCATCATCATATTCCAACAAGACAACACCAATCTGAAGCACATTTACGACGATCATGTCAACACGGACATGTCATTCGACAAATTTAAAGCATTGTGCTCTTATTGTTGGAATGAGGATCACGGATTTTTAGTGATCGATAAAGAAAGCGAAACCAACGCGGGACGATATAGAAAAGGTTTCGACAATTTCTTTAATATATAGACAGCTGCCAAAGAAGGGAAGGTAGTAGTTTACCAACAACTGAAGGAGTTGCAACATGGATAAGCGTTTAGCCAGGGAACTTATCAAAACCCGACAATCCGTTAGACGTAAATACGCAGCTTTAAAAGCAGACATCGCCCAATCCCAATCGATTTTAGCTGAGCAATTTAAACCTCTTTCCAAGCCGCTCACCGAATTGCTGACAACTATAAAGCAAGAAGGTGTGCCAGTGGGCGAACCAAAAGTGGATTATTTGCCAATAACAATTAAACGTAGAGTATCCACTCCCTCTACCTTGCCCCGTCCGCGAGCGATAACCACTCCAGGCCGAGTTTCTGCGACAAACCTTCTGGGATCGTCACACACTTCCACACCGGGGCCATCACACACGTCCACACCAGGGCCATCACACACCTCCACACCTCGATTTTTGCAGACGCATGTGTTATCCGAGAGTGAACCAGTAGAGGAATACGATGAGCAGTTGCAGACGGATGTTGCTGAGGCGGCAGCAGAAGAAAGTGCTGTACAAGCGGCCAGAGAAACCATCCAACAAATGCTGGCACCGGAAGTTCTTGGTCAATATTTAGAACAATTTCAAGGGTTAGCTCGAAAATACGTGGAAGGAATGATACGAGATACTGAGGACAAGTACGATTTGCACTACGGAGTCCGATTCGACATAGAGGGAGATAAGTTTGCTATAGGAAATAAAGAAATCAAGTTCGAGGGTGAAAATATCGTTATTACAGACCACGGCAACAGAATAGTCTACAAAGGCACTCCAGGATTGTACGAATTGATGTTTTTAAAGAAACCGAATATATACAAAAACGCAGATTTAGAGCAATATCTAGATTTAGTGGATCGTTCCGCCGCAAATCGTGTAAACTACGACCCCACACAAAGAGTTAGTGGTAACGCAGGGTCTAAATACATGAAAATAGTACGACCTCTAACTGCCTCCTCAACCATAAGAGCTCCCGGCAGACCAGCGACGAAGGTATCACGGCGTGGCAAGGGATTACTAACAGTGACGGACAAAAAAGTGGAATATGTTCCTTGGAAGGATCCCAACTCATTAGTGAATCGGTTGCGTATATTAATAGCTTCTCAGGCAGCTGGACACACGGGTCATTCAAATGAGATAGTCCGTATCACCGAAGCCTTACGAGACGCGAAAATAATCTTCTAAGGGGTACAAAACCTTAGGGTCGACGGAATGTCGATCAGAACGCATTCAACGACGAAGCAGTAATGCCGATAGACAAATTTGGAAGACACTACCATAGCGCGCGCTATTATTCTCATCCCAAACGTATCTTTATGAAAGTAAAAAATGTAAACCAACTCCACATAGAAGTACCACTGCTGCTAGTGGGGCGTGGGTTCGATGAAAGCGGACATTCCAAAATTTTCGGACAGAACGAGTACATTTTTCCGTTAACAACCGGCGAGATCATAAGTGTTCAAGTCAGCGAACCTTTGGTAGTATCACACATCAACGGCATCCCACAGGAGACGCTTGTCGGTAAGACATTGCGGCGAGGAGATAAACTGCAATTCGAATCCATAAACAATAAGGTATACGTGCAACTGCTGCTTAAATGTCCCGTAGGAGAGTAGAAAGCAACAGTTGACAATGAACCTTAAAGAAGCCATAGTTGGCGAACTCCACAAACCAGCACGAACACATTTCAAGAGAAGGCGCGTTATTCTAAAAGGCTTGAACGATTTATATCAAGCTGATTTGGTAGAAATGATCCCTTATGCAAAAGTCAATAAAGGCTTTCGTTATATTCTGGTAGTCATTAATGCCTTCTCGAAGTATGTGTGGGCCTATCCCGTAAAACGTAAAACAGGAAAGGACGTAACAGTTGCCATGGGTAAAGTGCTGAGGAGTGTAAAGGTGTCACCTCAAAACTTGCAGACGGATTTGGGGAAAGAGTTTTACAACACCGATTTTCAACGATTAATGCGACAGCACAATATCAATCACTACAGCACGTATTCTAGCATGAAGAGCAGCATAGTGGAGAGGTGCAACCGCACACTGAAGAACATGATGTGGAAGCAGTTCAGCCTGCTAGGGTCCTACAAATGGTTGGATATCCTACCCAAGATAGTAGCAAAGTATACCACAACCAAGCATCGCATAATAGGAATGAAACCTGCCGAAGTGAACTTAAAGAATGCGAAACTTCTTTTAAACACAGCGTACAGTCACACAAAGACCGTGGATCCGAGACCTCAAAAGTTTCGTACAGGGGACTCGGTACGCATCAGCAAGTATCGTTCTGCATTTAGCAAGGGATACACGCCAAGCTGGAGCAACGAAGTATTCACAATATCCACTGTTCGACTTACAAACCCAACAACCTATCGACTCACGGACCAAGAAGGTCAGGAAATTAAAGGAGGGTTCTACGAGCATGAACTGCAGAAAACAAAACATTCGGCCGTATATCTGGTCGAAAAGGTTCTGAAGAAAAAAGGAAATTTGGTGTATGTAAAGTGGTTGGGATTCGACAATCGACACAACTCTTGGATATCTAAAATCAATGTTGTATAACTTAAAGAACTACTGTAGCACTCTCAAAATAAAAAAAACTGTTTTTTTGTAAATTATTGTTTTATTAATGCCACTAAACACAAACAATATTTCTTTGAAACACTTTCATCTTTCTCCCAACAAAAGCGACAACAGCAAAAGAACTAAATCATTAACATTTTAATGAAGCTGCTATTGTTAAAATATATAAACGTATCGTTAACATTAAAAATAGGTAAGCGTATTTGTTTTTCCAACATTAACTACAGTAAGAATAATAATCACAAACATATTAACAAAGCTATTATTTACAAACTAGGAACTATTCGTAATCTACATATATATAGTATACACTACTAAGCGCAAGAAAGGGTTCGTTTGGTGAGACGTCTGCTATAAATAATAACCAATACTGTTCCGCGAACATACTTTAATTTACATTTGGTTTGCGGCTGCCCGCAGCAGTTCGTCAAGCCTGTAATCAGCAATACTGCAGTGACCCCACGCTAGTGTCTTCGTAGTGTTGGGAATAACGTAGCGCTTGTCATCATGCGACGAAAGCGCAACCTTATTTATTAAGTCGGTGTACATAGTGTGTAAACGGGATTTAAAGACGTACATTTGACACAAGACAGTCTCCCGCTTGTTCTCGGCAACGGCCTGATAAAGTTCGCTGGTCAGATACTTCCGAACAGCGCTCTTTTTCACTCCTTTGGCTTTCTTGTCCACTTTAGATACGCTGTTTACACAGTATGATTTTGCACCGACCCCATAAAAGCTACGTACGACTACGCCAGCATATTCGTCCTTGAATTTGCCAACAACAGACTCGGTTTGCGGAATACCGTGCAGATTATCCACATAATTTGCAGTATCGAACCAATCAAAGTTGCGTTTCATGTCATCATAAAAATTGTTTGTTTTAATTTCTATAATGAAGGAGTCAGTGTCTGTGTAGAGTAAAGAGACATTATTGTCATAACGTTTTTTCAGAAACCCATAAAAAAATCGTACATGACAGTTTTCGAAATATCCAAAACGGAGAAACCAACATAACTAGGTTTGGCATACCAAACCCAGAGTCTGTTCATTTCTACGGCTATTAAATTTTCATTAAAGCAGATTCTATCTTTAAAGTTAGGTCGCGCTATCAACGTTTCAGCCCCCAGTCTATTACCAATTTTCTCCCATTGACTTACTAACTTTACATCAACCCTTTTGTCCACATTCTCCAATGTTTTGCCAAATACGCAGTTGTTAGCCAATTTAAAAGAATTTCTCTGAAAGTTGTTTGTCGATCGGTTTCTAAAGTCAGTATTAAAATCAATGTAGGTTCTGAGCCATGGAGATTGGGTAAATTTCAGTATTCTATGTACTTTAACCAAAGTCAGACCCGCATTCAAGGCCTGCTGTAATGCTCTGTAGTGAATGACATATTTCCGTTTGCCATATAAATTTGGAATCAATTTGGGTTGTTTAAATTTTCCCTCAGGAGGAATGAGAAGCTCCGGACAAAAGGGAAAGTCATTGTGAGCGTCGTGCAAATGCTGTGGATAGTCCAAATCTACCTCCAACACGTACCCGGTATTGGACTCGGCAGACACTTGAAAAATGTCAAAATTTGAAATTTCCTCGTCAGTCATCCAAACAAAATCACGTTGTGGTAGAAACTGTCTCATTGCGTAACCATAAAGGCTGGTTGCGTCTAAAAACATGTTAAACGACGTAGGTTTAGAAGCATCGTAATTCCCGACAAACTCATTGTTAGCAATAGCTTGCCTCCCCACACAAGTGCTGACTCCTCCGCGAATACTGTTTCTAAAAAAGTGTAACATTTCTAAATCAGTAAGCAGCTCAAGTTCAACCCCCGTAAACTTTAACATAGCGTCCCAGCTTAATCCTGGGGCCGTGTAGTACTGAGCTGGATCCAACTTGTAATGTTTTAAATAAAAATTTCTAAAATTTTCGAACACGTCTGCCAAAATAAACACGTCACATTTGAGATAGACATCGGAGTAGTCGCCCAACGTTTGACAACCAAAAGTTTCCCAAACCTTCACGGCTCGTTCGTAATCAGTCTGAGAAATATGGGTTTCGGTTAGACGGTCATAAAAGTCTTCGATCGAGGGTAAAGCAGACTCATCTAATTTTTGGAAAGAATCTATATAGGAATATGGAAACACACCTTTCTGTCTCATCAACTCAAATTTGATGCCATTTCCGAATTGACTTTGAATTTCAACGCACTGGCCATCCGACAAGGTGTCGGCCAGCGATGCCAAAGACGAGCCCATGAAGCGAAAGCTATCCAAAAATCTGATGCTCAGATAAATGTTTTTTCGCTTTCCCTCCACAAAAATTTCATCAACCCAAAGACGTTTGCCAAACGAAATGTACTTTTCTTTAGTTACCGGAATGACATCAATGTCTTCATTATTTTGAGCCAATTGTTTAACAAACAGGTGCGAATCGTAATTTAGATTGTGAAAAAATACCGGAATAAAATTTGGAAGTTTATAATTTAAATTACAATTGGAGTGGGCGGCTCCCCGATAGTCTCCAGTCAAATGATCGTGATCGCGTACTTTTACATCCTCCTCACCAAACGGTCGACCACAAATGTAACATGAAACGGCTTCGTTAAAGTTTTGAATTTCCATAGCAGACATAGCTTTCATAGGTACAACATTTTTCAAATGATGCGAATAGATGTTTTGCGCATCTCTATCTAAACGTTCTATAAACATGTCCACCGCATCCTCCCCCCGATAAATTTCGAATTTTGACAGGCTGTCGTCATACGAACATTTCAAATAGTACGCGAAAGAGTAGGGTATGTGTTTACAGGTTGTAATCGTATACGGTTTTGTGGGATCCGGTTGTTGGTCTCCTGCATCGATGGGTGCCAAAATTGTTTCAAAATCCGCGTACACTACGAATCCAACCTTCAATTGCTTCTGATAATTTTCAAATTTGAGAATATTCTGCGGTCTTACCTGACCACACTTGTCGGTGATCAACTCTGTCGTTGGCAATTTAGTATACACATGATTACAGTCATAACTTTGATGCATAGTCAAGTGTGCTTCAGTTCTAAAGTAATTCAGGCAGCCGTCGCAAAAATGCTTTGCACCATCTCTAGCCGTTATTTGTCGCGATACTAATCTAGACAAATCTTTGATCCAACAGTAGTGACTATTACCTTCGTCGTTAGTTACAAGCAATAAATTTACATGCCACCTTTTTTTATAGGAGGTGTAGTACAAAGGTCCCACAACTTCATATTTAGTTTTATTGTCTTTAAAAAAATTCTCCAAACCGTATACGTTTATAGAAAGCTGCGGATTAATTGTTTCAAATTTAGAAATATCGCTCAACCGAACCGGAAATTCAATATCGGTCCATTTTAAAAATCGACGACAATTCGGATACGAAGAAGTTCGATTAGGCAATCCTTTTGGTTCACAGAGGGCCGAGGTTACTGCCCAACCGAAACAACATTCGTCATTGTTTTGAACGTTCACGATCGCTTTCTTGCGCTGAATCTGCTTTGGGAGCGGGATGTACGAGGATGCCCGAAATGGATTGTATTTGTTGACGTTGACTTCAATGTACAACAACTGCTTCAAGATCCATCCTGACAATACAGAAAATCACCAAAGTTAGAATTGTTACAAAAAGCTACAGATCTCTTGCACACACCTGATTCCCGCTCCTGAAATTCCGACACCTTCTCGTCTAGCCTTCCAGTCAAATTATCATATAAGTGGCTCAAGTCTGTACCGCGAGTGACTACCTCGTTAGTCGTCTGAAAAGTTTTTACGTCTTGTAGATCTTGAGCTTCCAAAATAAAATACCCGAAGAGTTCGAAATTGTTTTTGATGCTAGTTAATTTGGTTAGCTGCCCTTCTATCAAATTTAAATTTTTTTCTTTCAATTCGGTCATATATTCCACAACGCTTATATGATAATTTTCCGTGGAAATCCTATAACTGGCCACACGGGACTTGAAGGCGTTTTGAAGGGCCACCACACCTTTCCCCAAGTGAAAGACGCCGCACCGCCTCGTGTGACGATTGCTCCTCAGATGACCAACGAAGCACGTTCGAGGAATGTTTTCATCGCACACGTCACAGTATTGCGTCCTTGGGAAACCACCTATCAAAACAAACTATTTACACACTGTACAAACACACCAAGCACGCCTACCATCACTACTGGAGTTGTTTAGTTTTGGGCGTTTACTCGGCCCCTCACCACCCACCACCCACCACCAAAGTCTCCATAGCGTCGCCTGTAATTAATACAACTACACTGAAGGTGCAGCTCTATATCAACACAATTTAAACTCACCACTCGTAGATGAATGGCCCAGCTGTTGACGACAACTTTATCTCCGGTGGCGGAACAAATTGTCGGCTCTGGTGAAGGACTGTCCACATTCGGTGCATTGAAACATTATAAATGATTAATTGCAATTCTACACTGGGTAGGCTCTTCGCTAGAACGTTAGAGGTATCGCTCTCGCCGAGTATCGCTTCCCTAGCCAAACATGTAAATACAAGGAGCACACTCTAACACACTACCCAGGTACCACGAACGTGGACGTTAAGCCTTGATACCCTGGAGGGGATGGGGAACTAGGTTACGTCGTCTTGGAATTTAAGGGAACTTACATTTGTTTGTCTTAGTGAATTGCCGCCGCTAGTTGACAAATTCGCTTCGCTGTGTTGATTAGAGTTCGTGAGACCTCACCTTGCCGCTGCGTCAGCTGGCAGCGCCGTTGCACATATTCATCGTATTTTTTAGCCTTACGACTGTGCCCTTTGGCAATTTTGGGTCTCACCCTCACTATTTTTTTGGTGACGGCTGCCAGTTGTAACTCAATGTTATCCAACTGCACATCCATACCGTCCCTCAAGCGTTCCAAAGATTTAATTTCCGCTATTCATGCAACCTGAGCGGCAACTCTGTCCTGGTATGATTTTAAATTGTTTTGCGTCAGTGGCATATTTTCGTCGTTGTCATCGTCGTCGTCGTCGCTTACCGAAGAGATGGGCGATATCACACCATCACCCTGTGAAATGGATGATGGTGCAACATCGACCGCCTCCCTCTCAGTGTCCTCGGACGCAACAGAGGAATCGAATGTTGCTACTGTGCCCATTGCAACTTCCGCCACCGGAGAGGCTCGTCCGCTTTCGGATGCTACAATGCGCACAGTATTGTTCTTCTGTGACAGTGGTTGCGGTGTTGCCAGTTGTGAGTTGCGGCTGGTCGGTCGCCTTGAGCCTGAAGCGACTTGGATACCCAATCCGAGGTTTTGGGTCTCTACAGCAACATCGAAAGCGTCTTCCGCAAAAAATGTATCCCCGAAATCAATAGCAACAAAAGTTTGTTCCGGGCGTGTGGGATTGGGGGACTGAGACCTCACCTTTTTCTGCGGTGGTGGTAAATTCTCGCGTATCCCGTCGTTAAAATCAAGACTTGGCATATCCATAAATTTTTGCGTGTTAAACGTTGATGTGTCTTGCACACCCTCGATGCGAACGGCCCCATGTCCAGTCTCAATCGCACAATCCCTTACTGTCTCCTCAATCAATAAATCTACTTCCAAATTTGGCTCAATTTTGCGTTTCTGCCCTCTAACCAAACATTCTTTTAAAATTTTACCACTCGCCGGTTTTTCAGCGGACGATGTGATGGGACTACACCCCGGAACTGCATCAAGTTGGGTTAAAATTTTGCCCTTATTCTGCTTTTTCGACATGCTTTTCCTGCTACTCACCGGTTTTTTTGATGTTCTCAAATCGGCCTCAGATTCTGAGGACACCACTACAACCGGTGGCTGCAGCTGGACATTTTGATGTATTGTTACCTTGTCGTCGGACGCTTTCGATGTAGAAGGTTGAGCCAGTGCGGATTTGAGGTAAGATCCGCTAGCTCTCGGACAGATGCAGAGTACCACATCCTGCGGTTTCCGCAAACTCAACTTACTATACCCTGGCGCCCGCGTAACACCACCACAAACCGTGCAAATCACAACACCTGAACGATGCATCACGAACGAGAACAAACTTAAGAGTGACGCTCCTTACCGCTACCACATGTATTTATACTAACAATATGGTGGGGGCTTGTCCTTGCCTTGAGACTTACATTCCGAGCGTTTCCAAATAACAAGAAGGTCCACCGACCTTGCCCTTGAGACATTATAATTCGAGCGTTTCCAATAACCAGAAGGAGCACTGACCTTGGCCTTGAGACTTTGAAATTCGGGTGCTTACAATAACAACAAGGAACGCTGACCTCGGCCTTGGTCTGGGAATGCAGTGGATGTCGGTATTGCGAACTTGAATTTTACGGTCGCAACGTTCCTTACCGTCAGCGTCCTACATAAACATAAAGTCTACAGTGAAATAGTGGCGTCTAGAAACAAATGTCACAAACTATCGGAAATCGGAGGCTCAGATAAAAATAATTCAAGAAACACCACACTGATTGCTCACTAAACAACGGAGATATGAGCGTTTTAAAATTTACAAAGTGGAAAGGTTGGACAAATCGGAAAGCAAAAGCTAATATACAGGGTGCCCGGATTTCGTATGGACAACATGGGTAACTTTTGTATTTGAAGAGATAGAGAGATGGTTAAATTAGCAAAAAGGTGTAGGTTTGAGAGCTCATTAAGAATCCATCTTCAAATTTTACTTGTCATGGCCCACTTGTCTAAAATTTAAAAAAAACAAAATCTCCTAATTTCTTTTATATGCCGTAACTTTTTTGTTACTTAAGATATTGAGATGCGATTTGAACTAATTTGCATGGTAATTTAAATACATTTATTGGTACTTAATAAAACCAATTTTATTTGTGCAAATTTTTAGTAATCTAACCTAACCTCAAAATTTTAAATTGGTACCGTTCAATTATTTTGGCCCTTCTAAGAGAGGATTTTTTTCTGAATGCAATGATGTATCACATGATATGGAAACTTCTTTAAAATTTTGAAAAACTGAGCTTATTCTTTTTACAGGCAGAAATCACTAGTGCCATGATCACAATAACTTTGTTTTTTGTTTATCACGTCTGTGAAATTATGTTTCGAAACAAAGAGCAGGCTTATCATCATACGTGCCTGTCAGTAGTGTGAGTGTTATTACTTCAACTTATAACGGAAAATTTTGAAAATATGATGTATTTTGTGCTTATATCAAGTGCTACAAGAACGTAGAACTTACACGTCAAACATACGAAACACACTGACACTACTGGAAGGCACGTATGATGATAAGCCTGCTTTTTGTTTCGAAACATAATTTCACAGATGTGATAAACAAAAAACAAAGTTATTGTGATCATGGCACTAGTGATTTCTGCCTGTAAAAAGAATAAGCTCAGTTTTTCAAAATTTTGAAGAAGTTTCCATATCATGTAATACATCATAGCATTCAGAAAAAAAATCTCTCTTAGAAGGGCCAAAAAAATTGCACGGTACCAATTTAAAATTTTGAGGTTAGGTTAGATTACTAAAAATTTGCACAAATAAAATTGGTTTTATTAAGTGCCAATAAATGTATTTAAATTACGATGCAAATTAGTTCAAATCGCATCTCAATATCTTAAGTAATAAAAAAGTTACGGCATATAAAAGAAATTAGGAGATTTTGTTTTTTTTTAATTTTAGACAAGTGGGCCATGCCAAGTAAAATTTGAAGATGGATTCTTAATGAGCTCTCAAACCTGCACCTTTTTGGTAATTTAACCATCTCTCTATCTCTTCAAATACAAAAGTTACCCATGTTGTCCCTACGAAATTCGGGAACCCTGTATACATAATTTTAAAAAACACTCCGATATCTTAATAAACAACGGAGATATGCTATTTCTAATATTTAACCCCAAGTGGTTGGGGTAGGTGGTAGTTTCAGTTTAAAATCGCAAAGTACAAGGCAATAGGAACACAATAAAAAAACTCCGATCAAATATCTAAATAAACAACGGAGATATGTAATTTTTAATATTTTACCCGAAGTGGTGGGGGGAGGTCGTAGTTTGAGTTTATAATCGCAAAGTAGATGACACTAGGAGTACAATGCAAAAAACCGCGTTTAAATATCTCAATAAATAAAGGAGAGATATGAGCTTTTTAAGATTTTACATTTTTCAAAAAAAAAAACAAAAAAACCAAAAAAAATCAAAAAAACCAAAAAAAAACCCCCATTTTCGTGTGCGACATTTTTCAAAAAAAATTTTTTTGTTATTTGTTCTGAAAATAGAATCGGTTGATCGCGACTTGATCGGGTACTTTTAATGGTGTAAACACGGCTTGTAGCTTTGTGCATTATTATAAGGATGACGATTAGTTTTTTTTTTGTGGTATATATAGGACCCTAATACCTAACTCGCTGTTAAGTCAGTTGCTCCATTTTCTACAGTCATGTGCGTCGACGATCGTGAAATGCATTTCCAAAGCTTTTTGGAACGATTAGACTCCTTCAATACTTGGACTGGAGTTCAAAGTCCAGAATCGTTGGCCAGAGTTGGTTTCTTTCATATAAAAAACGGTGAAGATGATGTGCAATGTTTTTACTGTGGAATTAGAATTCATAACTGGGAGCCTCATGACGAACCCCTCTCTGAACATCTCCGCTGGTCTAAGAATTGCAAATATGCAAATTACATTCGCGCCTTACGAACTGCGCAAGACCTATTACTAAACACCATGACACTTTTCGAAGAGTTAACTACTTTCGGAGATGGCGGTGGTATCGACGTTGTTGGTGGAGGGGCGCTTACCAACCAAGATCGCCAGTGCATTAGTTGCATTCATACGCTCTACATGGTGCCCCTAAAATTTTTAGTCGCTCTCGCGGCCGTTTATGATGGTGTCGTCTACGTGCTTCAACCACCACATTGCAGTTCGGCGTCTCTTGCTTACAACGATGGTGTGCACAACGTTACGTGGCATAAAATGGATACCAGTTCGTTGGCAACTCTCCCCGTTTTTAAATTGCCTGTGAAAAACTTTACGAAAGATAGTATTTTCACGTTCAAGATCAAATACAACTGTTCTACCTATACAGTAGACACTAATTGGCAAACCATTTTAGTGAAGACCAAGCCTGATGTTTTGAAGATGCTGCATCAACCCCCCGACAGCTCCTGTTGTGTTTCCACGGTCGTTTTAAGCGTTATTTTATTCTGCATTTTGTGTATGTGTGTTACATATTTCGTTATCTGTTGGTACTATAATAAATTAGTCTAATGTATATGTAAGACAAATAAATATTACTCTTCTTTATGCGTTCTTTTAATTCTTTAAAGTTATGGCGCTGAAGATTCTTTTACATTAACTGAACATAACTACATACACACTCAAAAAAGAACACACACATATAAATATTTATTCGATCCAAAAATAATTAATGGCGACCACGTCGCCATCTAACAATCTCGATAAGAATTTTATTGTGGGTAGCTTCACGTGCCGGCTCCACCACTCTTCTGTCTCCTGAAGACCTTTGAATGGTTCTGGCAGCGTCCTCAGGACCGTAGTCTCAGGTAACCGCTCGTTGCCGATCATCATCGTATAGTTGACTGTGATGACAGCCTGGAGGTGGCGAGGTGCTGGAGGCGGTGGCTGCGAACTAAGAAAGTCCACAAACTATTCGTAGAATGCTGGGGCATCTTCAAAAAGCGCATCTTCAAAAATAGCAAGCATGATGATAACTGGTAGCTGTAGTAGAAAACGGTGCGACTTATATAGGGCAAAACCTTGAAATAACTAACCTTGAACAATAGCCTAGAACAACTGGTCATGACCTTGAGCAACCGAACTTGCAAAATAGCGCTGACCTTGATCGTTGACTTAGCCTTCCAAGTGGCCTCGACCTTCAAGTTTAGGCTTGACCTTGAAGTTCAGCCTTGCAAAATAGCCTTGACCTTGAACTCAAGGACAAGTGGTGGGGGGAGGTTCTACAACTGTCCATTCTAACCTACTCACCTCCACGCTGCCCTTCCTTGTTACAACGCGTTTTTTTAGCGAGGTCATCGACGCTGCTGTTTACGAAGTATAACGCACTTTGGCAACGCCGCTTTGCCCTTCGCTGCTCGATGACGCGCAATTTATTATCACTACCTAACCTCTTCACAATTTTTCCGCTTGTAAGTTTCCACTTTACACTGGCTTTTAACACTTTTCCGCTGCGTAAAACAACCCCTTACCACTAGTTACCTACGTTTCTTTCACTTTAACACAATTTTAGCCCATACTTTACTGAAAATTGTATATTTTAGATTTGACCGTGAAACGCGATCGCATGCGATGTTAAAGTTCCCGCCAAAGAATGTAAGTTTAAATAATCATGGTCCACTTCACGGATTAGCCCACCGGGCCTGTACCAACTCAATATTCGATCTCATTCTAGGTTACTTGTCAAAAATTGATATGCTCAGGAACTGCTACACAAGAAATCGGCATCCAAACTAATCCAATATCCACTGATGAAGTGACACATCTTCGGCATACCGTGAAAATTCGTAGTCAAAAGTAATTGGCTAATAGTTTTTCGCTCTTTGAGAATATTTTTGGTAAAGCTCCGAATAAAACACACGTATGTATTGCAAGCAGTAGAACTGGAACAACGTATCGCGATAATGAAGCATTCCTCCAGAAGAAGTTGTAAGAATCAGAATGGGTAAAAGAATTGCGACAAGGGGCGAGCAGCTTTATAGTGAAAAGCGGCTATTACAGGAATTAACAGACGTATTAAAAAAGTTTAAAACGTTAAATAAAAAACTGTAATGTTTGAATGTTTTACTTTTCATACAGCTGTATCGTTGTTCATTTATATAGAAATTAAAATTATAAGAGTCTTTTCATGTAATCATGTATATTATTATTATATGTATCTACTATCTGCAACCTCTTTTTACCGAGCGGAGTAGAGGCTAGTGCTTTGTACGCTTTAGCGTCTGAATTATTGATATTATTGACCGAAAGTAATGTAGTTAGAGGGATTCTGCCTCAAAATGTGTCACTGCGCAGGTTTTGGCGGTAAATTCAAATTCTACACAGGTGTCTGCGCGAGGTTTTTGCACAGGTGTGCGCATCATTTTGACGGTAAATTCAAATTCTGCGCAGGTTTTTTGCGCAGGGTTTTGTTTTGCGCAGTTGGTGACGTCATTTTCTGGGAATTTTCAGCAGATGTGGGGGTGACGTAATTTATCCGAGAATTTGCACCGGATGGGAGGGTGAGTCATTGTCTGAGAATGTAGTTGTGAGACTTGTTGAGATCTGTTCAAAGTATTTTGAATTTGCACCGGATGTGAGCGTCTGAGAATTTGCACCGGATGCGAGCAAGATGTGTAGATGATTGTATGGGAATTTGTGCTGGATGTGGTTAATGGGAGGGGTCAATGGCAGGTGTCTGTGCAGGTTTTGGCGGTAAATTCAAATTCTGCGAAGGTGTTAATGGAGGCTATTTGCGCGTCGCCAGATGTCATTTCCCGAGAAGTTTCACTGGACGTGGTGGTGATGTAATTGTCTGAGAATGCAGTTGTGAGAAAAGACCTGTTCAGACTTGTTGAGTCCTGTTGAGCTGGCGAATGGTAAAGTGGGAACTCTGTTGAATGAATTACCTGGATTATTAAAACAGCTCCAAGTTGATGACTTCTACTTTATGGATTTGAATATAACACAAGACTTTGCTTAAATTTTTAACAAGATGGATATGTGCGATTACTTAATCACTAATCACAACTTTTTCCTCCAAGGAGAGTACCAGGAAAATTGTAATGTGATTGTAGATAATGATAAAACAGTTGGGATTGACTGTCTAACATGGATGAACTCGAATTGCACAATTAAAATATATAAGAAATTTTTTGCCAAATTACAAGTCCAGGAGTTAACAAGGAAATCGAAAAGTTTATCAAATGTCCAGATGCACGATTAAAAGAAACATTTGCGTTTTGTTTGGCTAGAGAGCACGGAATTACAAGATTGGAAGCAACAATAAACAATTACAAGATAGGTAATGTGTTCGACCCTCTGGAGGACTGTTTAAGTGTACTGGTCTGTAACAAGCAGTATTTACAAGATGCACCGTTTTATTCTGTGCCAATCGCTTCTATGTAGACCAAGTTAACAGATAGTTTACAAAAAAGCTGTTGTGTTCTGTTTAACAATGTTTTATAATATGTGTTCTGGAGCAACAAAAATACAAGAAAGTTGACCGGGGATGCAAATCAAACTGCCAGATAAACAAGAACAGCGCGAGAAAATGATAAGCTACGTCCTCTCCGCCTGCAGTTTTAACTATTTACCAGTTAATTATGTAGAAATTGTAGACAGCGACTCACACGAGGATAGCATAAATATAATATAAAAGTGCTATATTAAGGCTGGCGAGACATTCTTTTCCCAATCCACAACACTGTTCTCTACGATAGCACCGAATATACATATTACTGCCTTGGGATTGGTTGATACGAGTAACGTCATCCCGCAGGTCGTAAGAAAAAGAACTAACATAACACACAAGCTTACTCCATATCTAATTAAAGAAATAACTCCACTATCGCCTGTCCATGTATTAAGTGCAAGAAAGCGAAAATTAAAGTCGGAAGAAATAGAAATTAAAAAAAGAAAACCAGATTATTTAACGGAAACAAACTCTTTAAAAGAAGAGTACAAAAATTTGCTGTCAAAAGAAACGGAGGATAGGTTATGCAGTAACTTTAATCAAAACCATTAGAAAAATCTCGATACAACTGGGGTATACAAGATTTCCGCACTTATCGTAAATACTAGGAAAAAATTTCCGACTCGCGGTGTTCTAGCAGAAAAAGATGGAAGCAAAAGTGTATACTTCTTAAGAGGGTATTTTAAACAACATCTTGATAAATATTTTAAATTCAGCGTTTCGCGGGTGAGTGCTACGGAAGTGCGCCGCTAGGGGACGCGGGGTTTACGAGCGGTTGTGCGGGAGGGGGAACGCGGAGTCTATCGCCGTACGTGAACAAAACAAGGAGGTTTTGAGCGGGTGGAGACCGTTGTGGTGTTTTTTAAGTTGTTACAATTAAGGACACAGGACAAGTTAAGAACTTAGCTATCTAATATCGATGTGTTAGATGTGCCCCCTTATTTTTTTATATTTTTACGTAATAAAGAATATTGTCTTAAAGTGGTGAGAAAATATATCTTTAACATAGTTCAGAAGTGGGATACTTCCGTGTCTGCGTGATTTCCGGGGGAAATAGAGCAGAGGGACGTGTCCACAAGTGCCCAAGGCGAGCGAAAAATCAAGAAAAACGGAATATTCAAGTGCTGTGGTAACGTGTCAACATGGCCGATTACGGATGGAGCGCCAGCCTGTAATTTGACCGTTAGAGGCGTGAACATCTTGTGCATCGAGAAAGGAAGTGACGTAGCGACACGTCGACGAGAAGGGGAAAAGCGAACGTGATTGGAACATTTTAGGGAAGCGAACGAATATTCTCGAGAGGATGACCGACGAGTTCGAGAGGTTCCAGGCGCTTTTGCAACTGCGCTGTGAACGCGAGGGACAAAGTGGGGGAGTGAGAGGTAGTGACAGCGAGAGCGACGACCTCATCATGTTGGGTGAACAGGTGGGAAATTTGGATCGGGCGGGAAGTTCAAGCTTTAACACGCCGGAGGTGAACGCGAACGCGGACAATAATCGAGTGAATACTGACAGTGATGTAATCAGAATGATGCAGATTATGACAGCAGAGAACAGGCGAAGAGACGCTTTGTTTGAAAGACTTATCACACAAGTGACAGCCGGGCAAACGAGTAGTGCCGGGAGTGCGGTTACGGGAAATCAAATGGCATATCACATAATGCCTGATTTAACGAGGACAATCAGTACATTTAATGGAGAAAGTAAAAGTGAAGCAAAAAGGTGGATAGCTAACATAAGAAGTATGCAGCTATTGCACCGGTGGCCGGATGCTTTCACTTTGGAAACAGCTCGTACACATTTGGTGGGAGGTGCAAAACATTGGCATGAAAGTAACTGGGAGAAATTAAAAACATTCGACGAATTCGCGGAGAAATTTGAAGAAATGTTCAGTGGAGAGTTGTCGCAAACGGAGAAGTGGAAGCGAATGACAACGAGGGTGCAGAGCCGGAATGAAAGCATAAATTCCTACTTTCACGAAAAATTCAAATTGTGTAAGGACGTTAAGCTGAATTTTAAAGAAACCAAAGCGCAAATCTTAGTAGGATTGTGGAACAAGGATTTGTGTAATGTGGCAATGGGAAAAACTCAAGGTAACGAAGTGGAGTTGTTACAGGACTTGCAAGAGTGCGAAGAAATCGGTGATGCGAGGAGTGGGCGTTTCCGGGCAGAAAAAAGTGAAAAGCCTCACAAACCCCAAAACAATAGCAGCAGCTTCGTTGGGGTGAAAAGTAAACCTCAGGAAGCAACGAAACCAGCCATACCGGGTGTACAAAAGCATCCTAAAGTGAAGAAGGAGAAGTGGAAGTGTTTCAACTGCGGTGAACCATCGCATTTAGCCAGAGAATGCACTAAACCGAGAAAAGTGATATGTTTTAATTGTAAAAAACCTGACCACATCAGCAGAGAATGTCCAGAACGTGTGACGCAGAGAAGTGAATCTGTGAATCAAGTGTGGAGAATAGGGACTGAACCGAAGAATTTAGCAGAAAGTGCGGCAACGAAGTTCATACGGAATGTTAAAATAAACGAGCAAGAAGCGATAAAATGCTTCATTGACATTGGTGCTACGGTGAGCACAGTGACTGAGGAAGCCGCGAGAGATTTAAAATTAAAAGTTGAAAAAACGGAAAACAGACTGACAGGATTCGGAAGCAGTGCGGTAATCAGCAAGGGTTTTGCGAAAGCTAGAGTGAATCTAGATGGAATTAACGTAGAAGATGTGAACTTTTACGTGGTTCCGTGTGGGGTACAGAATCTAAGTGTATTGCTGGGGCAGAACTTTACCGAACACCCTGAGTTAGCATATGTGCGGGTAGACGATGCACTGCATTTTGGTTTGCGTAGTGAGGAACCGTTTGCGCAAATTAATTTGCCAGTTTCCACGCAATCAGTAGAGATAACTGCTGCGGAAGATCAAAGTTTGGAACCCAGGAGCATAAACTTCGTGAGTGTGGACATAAATGGAGGCAAATTCACGGTGCCAGTAGCCAACGAAAGTGACGATGCAAACTTCGTAGTGAAAGGCGAAAAGTTAGACAAAATTCGGGAATTCGGTGTGGACATTGATTCGAAGAATATTTGTGGACAAGAAACGAGCGTGATGGAAATTGAATTATGCAGAGAAGCGATTACAAGTGAACAACTAAACGTGAGTGAAGAAATATCGGAGCGAGATTTGCGGAACCTAACAAGCTTGGTGAACGAATTTCGGGGGTGTTTCGCGCAAAACTTAAGCGAACTAGGTTGTATTCAGTTAATGGAAATGAACATAGTTGACAATAATGTGCCGGTGCGTACGAGAGCTTATCGGGTGACTGCACACGAGCGAAAAACCATCGCAAAAATCGTGCGCGAGTGGAAGGCAAATGGTATTGCGACAGATACCACTTCGCCATACGCGTCACCGGTGTTATTAGTGGCCAAAAGTTCACACGAACCAAGGCTAGTGGTAGATTTTCGAAAGTTGAACCAACAGACAGTGAAAGAACATTATCCATTGCCGAACATGGATGATCAATTTGAACATTTAGCAGGGTGTACAATGTTCACTACCTTGGATTTAACACACGCGTTTTTTCAGTTACCGTTAGCGAAAGGGTCTAGGTGTAAAACAGCTTTTGTTACGCCAGATGAAACGGGGGAATTCACGCGAATGTGTTTCGGATTGTGCAATAGTCCATCGAACTTTGCTAGGCTAATGACGCGAGTACTAGGGCCTTTGAGGAACAAGGTCGCGATGGCATTTTTAGATGACGTGCTGATACCAGCAAAAAACTGGGACGATATGTTGGAGCGGTTACGACAAGTGTTCGAGGCCTTCCGTGCCGCGAATCTTACGATGAAGCTACGCAAATGTCATTTTGGTGCTTCAAGCGTAGACTCTTTAGGATTCAAATTATCCGCGGAGGGAATTTCCCCAGGTGCAGCGAAAGTGAAGGTCATAGAGAATTTTCCGAGACCGGGAAATGTGCGTGAAGTAAAACGATGGCTGGGATTAACAGGTTTTTTTAGAAGCTTCGTGAAAGGATATGCGGTGAAAGTGAGACCGATAAGCGATTTAACGCGGAAAGACAATGTGTTTATGTGGACAGACAAACAGCAGGTGGCGTTTGACGAGTTGAAGGACGCTTTGACGTCAGCGCCGGTCTTGCAGCTGTATAATCCGAGTTCGTATACAGAACTGCATACGGACGCAAGTGCAATTGGTTTAGCGGGGATGATGTTACAACGAGGGGCAGACGGGAAAATGCATTTGGTATACGCGGTGTCAAAAAAAACGACAGATGCAGAGTCGAGATACCACAGTAGCAGGCTCGAACTGATGGCGGTCGTTTGGTGTATGGACAGATTGCGGCCATTATTGCTGCATATGCATTTCACAGTGGTAACCGATTGTCAAGCGTTGGTGTACTTAAATATGCAAACAACTACAAACGCACAAATTGCTAGGTGGAGCCATTTACTTCAGGAATTTGACTTTGAGATTAAATTTAGGAAAGGCGAGAAGATGCAGAACGTGGATGCATTGAGTAGATCTCCAGTGGAAGCAGCCACGGACACGATGGAAGAAATCTACGAACAACGTCTGGAGGTTTACAATATAATGCCAGAGGAGTGGATTTTGTTAATCCAGAGCAGCGATCATAAGTTACAAGAAATAATAAGAGTGCTCAAGTTACCGAATAGTGAGCGTGACAAAGACGAAAAACAGGTTGTTCAAAAGTACAAGTTACGTAACGGACGATTAGTGCACGAAGTTACTGTAAACGGGAAAATTCGAGAACTTTTTGTAATCCCGACTAGCATGCGGAAAAGTACGGTAATTAAATTCCATGATATGGCGGGTCATTTTAGTGTGGAGCGAACAGTGAATTTAATATTAAGAAATTATTGGTTCGCTGGACTGAGGCATTACGTCAGACAGCACATTCGTTCTTGCGTAGAATGCTTGTTGGTGAAAATACCTGGAGGTAAGCAAGCGGGAGAGTTGCACCCGATACCTTCTCCGAAGAGGCCGATGGGAAGAGTCCATTTGGACCATCTAGGCCCCTTTTTGAAAAGTGCGCGAGGGAACGCCCACGTTTTGGTAGTAATTGATGCTCTCACACGGTTTATTAGACTTTATGCAGTGCCGAGCACAAAAACGAGCAGTACATTGAAGTGTTTGCGCGATTTTGTGAACGATTTTGGTCTACCAGAGATGATTGTGACGGATCGCGGAACCAGCTTCACAGCTGACGGGTTCGAACAGTATTGCGCGAGTAATGGGATACGTCACGTGCTAAATAGCACAAGACATCCTCGAGCGAACGGAGTCTGCGAGCGGGTGAATAGGACCATTACGCCGGCGATTTTAACGAAAATGAAAACGGAGCGAATGTGGGACAGTTGTTTAAAAGAAGTACAACGTGACGCGAATAGTGTGGTAAATAAAATTACAGGGAAAACGCCATTCGAAGCATTGTATGGGTTTCGAGCTAACTTTCACGATGGTGCTTTACGGGAATTCGCCGGAAACAATGACGATTACGTATTACCAGCGAAGTTACAGGACGAAGTGCGTGAAAAGGTTACAAACGAGCAGATAAAATATAAGAAGCGGTTTGACCGTAAACGGTATAAACACGAAGGATTTAACGTCGGGGACATTGTTTACGTGCGTTCTCCGCCAGTTTCCACGGGGGAACCGGTAAAAACACAAAGAAAATATAAGGGCCCATACACAGTGACCGGAGATTTAGGGAATGACACTTATAGGATTAATACAGTGGAAGATGGTGCGAACAGGAACTTCACGACCCAAGTGCACGTGTCCAGGTTGAAAGTGTACAAAAATCCAGTGGAGAACGAAAGCGGAGAGGAGGAATCTACGAGCGAACTAGAGGAACCTATCCGGATTAGTGGAGGCAAGAAACGTGACAACGTCGCATGCGCGGAGAACGAGAACGAGGTCAAGGTCGCCGCTTCAAGGCGAGCAACGCCAGATTCCGAAGTGGGTCAAACAACATCAGGTGCTGTAACGATGGCAGCGAGACCGGTTAACCTTCGAGCAAAGCGAGAGGTGGGGAGGCCATTGCGGTTCAAGGATTACGTGTTGGAGGAAGGCGGAGATCAACGAGGACATCCGAGCGTTTCCCAAGCAACGAACCAGGAGGTCGTAAAATCAGGAATGGCCGAATGATAAATATTTTAAATTCAGCGTTTCGCGGGTGAGTGCTACGGAAGTGCGCCGCTAGGGGACGCGGGGTTTACGAGCGGATGTGCGGGAGGGGGAACGCGGAGTCTATCGCCGTACGTGAACAAAACAAGGAGGTTTTGAGCGGGTGGAGACCGTTGTGGTGTTTTTTAAGTTGTTACAATTAAGGACACAGGACAAGTTAAGAACTTAGCTATCTAATATCGATGTGTTAGATGTGCCCCCTTATTTTTTTATATTTTTACGTAATAAAGGATATTGTCTTAAAGTGGTGAGAAAATATATCTTTAACAATCTTATAGATATTTACGACTATAATCAAAAGAAACTTAAATTACAGGGATACATTTGTGTTCCATTTAATGGATTACATATTGTATGTTTGCCAACAGAAGAACGGTTTATAAAATTTAAAACTAATGAAGTTTCTACGTATCATGATCACTCATTCCCCAAAGTAGAGGAAGTTGAATTTTACAGGGGGAGAATGTCGAGATCCAGATCGATTAATACACAATCAAGAAGATATGGATCAAGTTACCAACATTAGTATGCAGCAACTAAAATGCAGGATTGAGATTGCACAATGTCATTGTTGGAACAACTTCTAGAAAGCTTCTAGAAAACTTCTAGAAGGAACAGAACTAGTTGTAACTGGAACAAATTTATTACAGAAACAAAGATGGTTATATTTTACAGTTCGAAAATGTAGAAGCTTTGTATGTAACCAACTTCTGGCTCGAAAAGAAATAGAGGAATCAAATATAGACTTAAATTACAAGCTAAAAATTAAGTTACCTAGATAGTATTAAAACAACTCCGACTAAAAATAAGGAAATTCTGTGCTTAAAGCATGTATATAAATAAATTGTTTGTTTCTTACCAGAATGCGATTTATTACTCGTTATCTACCTGCTCCGCTCCTACAAAATTAGGACATGTAGGATAAGACTCGGATATTTTCGGAAAGACGTAACGACTTGCAAACTTTGAAGTTTATATTAGAAAAATTAGTATTGCTATACCCAACAAAACTCTTATTTGGGCTACACACTTTAAAAGTGTTGATACTGCAATCGTAAATGAAATTTTAAAAACTATGTTAGATGCTTTTAATGTTATTAGGAAAATTATTAATGAAGTAAGAAGAGGGAAGTTGGAAATTAATACTGAAACAAATCTTAATTTAGTGCTTTCAAAATTATTACTACAGATCAGGGGGTCAATGACCTCCATTATCAGTGTCTGGGGTTCAAACCTGTCCAGACCTGTTCTCATTATCTACTAAAAAGCTGTAGACCTGTTGAAACCTGTCCAGACCTGTTGAAACCTGTTCTCATTGTCTACTATGTTTTCTGAAAATTTGCATCGGATGTGAGCCGAATGTGTGGGTCTGGAAATTTGTGTTGAATGTGGTTAATGAGGGGGTCAATGACCTCCATTATCAGTGTCTGGAAATTTTCGACGAGGAATAAATATACCACTGGCGCCTTAGATCACTCTGCCAACCTGACATGTTCTTGTAACGGTTTTATGAGCACAACGGTGTAATAAAACATCAATTGTAAATATAATTGTATTTATTTGTCTAAAACGTACATGTATAAAATTATTATAAATATATTATGAACCAATCAATTATTGTGGTACAGGTGTTGTTGTCATCCCTGTCTGGGGTGTCACGATCTCCGCGAAGACAAATTCCGTGCTGTTTCCGACATTGTTGAACTGGCTTTATTTAATGATTCTTGCCTCTTTTAACTCTTCTATTATACTAACAATTTCATTTATACGATTTGTGCGACCGGATGCTTGTGAGGCATACAGTAACTTTAATCGATTGACTAACTCGTTCGGATTATCCCAGTAAACATAATCCAACAGTTTGTTGCTAACTTGTTTATACATTTGTTGCATACCAGTACGTTTTTTATAGTCCTTAATGATACCAATGATGGTGAAGGTGATGATGACGGTCAGATTTTATAAATATCTTGTATTTCGCTTTGTTGAAACCTACCTTCTGCTAGACTGAGAAGTCGATAAACATCCCCCAAGCCCAGCTGTCGTGTCGTGGCTAAGGGTCTGCACTTGGGATTGCCGGCAAAGACAAACCTCTGGTCACGTCATTGCCGTTATACCATACATGGATATCTTTGCTGTAGGCATGTATTACGGGATATATCTGTGCTGGGGGTCTTGGCTTCACCGCCCGGACCAAGAGGAGAAAACCTCAATAAAAATCTTAAATCTCACGGCGGGGGCCAGGCTCAAGAGATGAATGGCTGTCTAGAAGATCAGCCTTTCTGGTTCCAAAATCCCCTTTTCGAATGCGTTATGCGACCCGTGCAAAGCAGAGCACCAGCAGGTGTAGGCGCAGGGGCTTATAATATGCGTCATGAACGGAGCCTTCTGGATACCAGGCGCCCTCCAGAAGTATTTAGCCAAACCTCTTACAGTTGCATTAAATAGCCTACTCACTCGTATGGATTTAACAACTGCTCTTTCACAGGGGGAAGACGACACACTGATGGAGTCATTACCGCTTCCGATCACTGATGCTCAGACTTTGGTGACCGAGACAAATATGGAACAGTGTGCCTCTACTGGGTCCAAGTTACAGCCAAGGAACGCAGAGAACGCGCCAAGCGAGCCTGCGAAGCCAAGGACATTAAGTACAACCCAAACTTTAAAAGAAAGCAGAAGATGGAGAAGAAGAGGGCAGCAGGCCCAGCTTCGACATCTGAAACTGCAACCAACCAGGGACAAAAGAGGCAACGCTCTGACGAAGCCACTCCCTCCCCGGCAAACACCAAAAAGAGGCCCAGGCAGAAAGTAGACAAGCCGACCTCACCAAGCAGACAAGGCAGGCACCAGCAAGCTTGATTTTGCTGAGGCAGCCACTACGGTGAAGATGGCCAACTACCCTGCTGCATATCCAGATGTCAAACTGACAAAGGAACAAGGTGAACTAGTCAGAGGCAGTCTGATAAATCTCATCTTACAGATGGAAGAAGAAGAAAACACACCTCTCTTTACCAGCCATTATCTCGAAGCTGGTACATACGTGGTTGCGTGCAAGGACGAACTCACAAAACACTGGTTAACTGAGCAAGTACCTAAGCTGCACCCGTGGACCATTGCCAAGCTGGAGGTAAAAGAGCGGGCAAAAGTTATTAATTCCGTCCGGGTAGTTTTCAACGTCCCAAGTGGTACGACAAACAGAAAGCCGAGGTTATTCTCCGTTTGATCGGAAAACAGAACAAACGGAAGACAGACCTCCAGACAGATACCTTGAGAATACTCAACGTAACTCCACTAGAAGACGGCTGTAGAACGTTCGCAGCAATGATAGATGACAGGGCAAAACAAGCACTAACATCCATCAACTGTGTAGCGCACCTAAGCCTCAACAAGGTCACGTTCCTCATCCTCTCCAAGGATAGGAAAGAAGCACCTGAAAGTAGTGCAAATTAACCTCCACCACTGCAAATCTAAGCAGAAACCTGCTAGCAGATGACATCGATTTCGCACTGATCCAAGAACCAAGGGACAAGTCCGTGGATTAGGGGGTGCTAAAGGTAAGCTTATTTATAATCATGCAAGTCCTAGAACATGCATACTTATAAGAAATAATCTAGACTGATTACCACTAATGGAATTCTGTTCTAGAGACATAACCACAATTAAAATAAAATGGAATAACGATAAAGGTTGTGACCAAGCCATTATAAGCTCCGTCTACCTTCCATCCAATTCCAGGGACCCACCACCTAGCGAGGAACTAGAGAACCTAGTATCATCTGCTTCCCAAGACGATCTAGACCTCATCCTAGGTTGCGACGCAAATTCTCACCACACCATTTGGGGCAGCACCAACTGCAACACAAGAGGTGAGTCACTTTTAGAATTTATCTTAACTAATAATCTAGTAGTAGTCAATAAAGGTAACACTCCAAACTTTTATAACTCTAATAGACATGAAGTTATAGACATTACCATAACCACTATGAGAATTAGTCAATCAGTGAATAAATGGCAAGCCTCAGACGAACCATCACTCTCTGACCACAATTATATAATCTTTGAACTGTCTCAACGGGAAGTAAGCCAAAGAGTTTACTACAACCCAAGAAAGACAGACTGGGACCTATATAAACAAAAACTACAAGACAAGATAGAACACCTAAAGTTCAGATCTCCCAATAAAGTAGTTTTAGACTCAAACGCTGACCGGTTAAAAGAGGCCATGATTGACTCCTTTCAGAGTAGCTGTCCTCTAATAAACCCAAGTCAGCAAAGACCAAAAAAAAAATACTCAAATTGATGGAATAAAGACCTAGAAAGGACCAGACAAGAAGTCAGACGTCTGTTTAACAGATCTAAACCCACAAATAACTGAGAGAACTCTCACAAAGCTCTCACAGACTATGGCAAAAAGATCAAGGCAGCTAAGATAGCAGCCTAGAAAAAATTTTGCCAGGAGGTGGAGACCACGCGATCCACAGCTAGACTCCACAAAATCATCTCAAAGCAAGCATGAACTCAGTAGGCACACTTAAAAAAGAGAGCGGAGAATACACTACAACGGAAAAGGAAACATTATCACTTTTGATAAAAACTCACCTACCCGGAGCAGTGAAACAACCTACTCTGGCTGAACCCAATCATACCCCTAGTAGGGAAGACTGGGAAACAGCTAAGAGAATAGTCAGCAAAGAAAGGATTAGATGGGCAACTAGCCTCTTCAGTCCTTTCAAATCTGCTGGAAACGACGGCATACAACCCGTAATGCTGCAGAAAGGGATAGATATACTGCTGAACCCACTCAAAGACATGATCCAAGCAAGTCTTGCCTTGGGCTACATTCCCCAAGCCTAGAAGTGACTAAAGTAGTATTTATCCCTAAGCCTGGTAAAAGCAGCTATGCAGAAGCTAAATCTTACAGACCTATCAGCCTAACGTCACTCCTCCTTAAAACGTTGGAAAGATTAGTAGAGAGATACTGGAGGGAGGAAGCCCTAACTTCACTCCCGATTCACAAATATCAACATGCTTGCCAAACAGGGAAGTCATGTGAAACCGCACTACGCCAACTAGTGGGGAAAATTAAGAGAACCTTGGAGTACAAGGAGTACGCAGTCGGAGCATTTCTAGACATAGAAGGTGCCTTCGACAACACCTCCTACTACTCTATAGAAAGAGCAATGACAAACCATCAGATCGATAACACCACGATAAGATGGACTATGGCAATGCTCAACACTAGAGTTGAAAAAGTCAAGTTATTTGACAAGGAAAAGACAGTGCAGGCGACAAGGGGATGTCCACAGGGAGGAGTTCTTTCTCCATTTCTGTGGTGCCTCACAGTTGAACTGCTGATCCAACTCAATAACAAAGGCTACTACACTCAAGGATACACTGCTGACATTGTCATACCGATTCAAGGTAAATACCAAAGAACCGTAGACAATGTAATGAAATCAGCACTAAAGATAACCGAAGAGTAGTGTCTAGAGAATAATCTTATAATTAATCCCAGCAAAGACACTCTCATTGCTTTCACTCGTAGAAAGAGCATCAAAAACAGAATCAACATAAAACTGTTTGAGACAAATGTCAACTGGGAGAACGAGGTTAAGTACTTAGGTCTAACCATCGACTCCAAACTAACTTGGAACTCCCACTTAGACAAAACAATCACCAGGTGCATACAAACATTAGTTATTGGGAAAAGAGCTATAGGTAGTACGTGGCGGCTCAAACCGGAACTGACCCTCTGGCTGTACAAAACCATGGTTCGACCAATAATTTCATATGGAATAATCGCCTGGTGGCCCAAAATAAAACAAGCAACTGCGATCCAAAAAATCGGCAGAATACAACATCCAGCTAATCGGTGCATCACTGGAGCCTTTCAAGGCACCTCAGGACAAGCACTGCATTTTAAATCTGCCACCTCTGCACATCTTATTGGAAGGTGAAGCCAGAATGGCAGCCTACAGATTACAAAGTACTGATCACTGGATGACCACAGCTAATAATCTAGGACATGGCAAGATCATGTCATACATCAACAACCCAAAATTAGAAATGGGTTCTGATCTTATAATCAAAGCCTATGATTTTGAAAAGAACTTTACTGTACACACAAGTTGGAAGCCGGACCAACTACCAACTCCAACAAAGAAGAACATCATTTTTTACACTGATGTATCTAAGTTTGAGGGGGATACAGGCTCCGGTGTGTACAGTACCAATCCTAAAACCAACTAAAAAGTCAGTCTAGGAAAGTTTTGTAACATCTTTCAGGCTGAAGTACAAGCTATTAACGTATGCGCAAACATCAGCATAGAAAAGAAGCTGCTCAATCGAGACATACACATTCTCTCAGACAGTCAGGCAGCACTGAAAGCGCTAAACGCTTTCAGTACTTCATCGAGACTGGTCAAGGAATGCAAATCCAAACTTCAAACCTTGACCCAGGAAAATACAATAAAACTATGCTAGATTCCAGGCCACCAAGGTATTGAAGGAAACGAAAAGGCGGACAAGCTCGCAAAAGAAGCAGCCCATAATGCAATGACCAATCCAGAACCTGGTCTAAGCATTCAGAAAAATCAAGCCCGCTCAGCCATTAATGAATGGATCAATACCGCACTCCAACTAAGGTGGAGAACCTACAATCAAGCAACACACTGCAAAAGATTGCTAAAAACTCCGAATCCACAAACCACCAAAACCCTGTTGAGACTGAACAGAACTCGAATCAAGCAAGTAGTCTACTAACAGGCACCGGAGCATTCAGAGAATTTATGCATAGGATCAATATCTATAGAGATGAACCTGTTTGCAGACTGTGCCAAGAGTATGATGAAACAGCCTATCATATCCTCTTTGAATGCCCAGCATTAGAGCGTAAAAGACACCAACTCGATTGGAGCCTTAACTCTATTGACAACCGCAAGCTAGTAGCGGACATTGCAAGTCTAGTAAAAGATACGGATGTCGGCCTGCTAACTTGAAAACTCCCGACAGTACAAAAAGCCCAAAGGTCTGACGTGCGCATGCCAGCAAAAGGCAGTCGTGGATTCTAAATCTAATCTAATCTACCTTCTGCTCATTTTTATCAAAATTTCTATGCGCGCATTTGTTCTGTTTAATATAATTATAATTGGTTCTATCTTCGTTTCGCGTCGTGCTCTTAAACTCGTCGCACGTGCTTTAAAGGCGTACTTATACACTAGTATCATAATATACTATTTTCTACGACTACCTACTACTAATAGGCCTTTTACCAATAGCTTTTCGAATTAAAAATGTAAAGTATTTTTTTAAATAATTAAAGCATTATGAAATGAATAAAGTAAAATGTATACTTACTATTACAATTACAGTTGATAACTAACTTTGACAACTAACGGCTGCAGAAACAGTCACCTGCGCTATGACATAAATTCTAACTGTCATAACTGCAAACCAATCGACATTTATGGAATAATAATAGTAAATTTAAGGTCGTAGGAATAATACTGTATGCAAACTCGTGCTAAGTGTTATTGCACTCGACATGTTATGAAACTCAGCCTTCGGTGTCGTTTCATAATTTTCATATCTCGTGCACAAACATACACTTTTAGCACTTGTTTCATAAATAGCTATTTCAGCAAAGAGCAATATGCTCTTTGATTTCAGGTTATAAATGACAGCTAATAGCAAGAGTATATAAACAAACCAGTGGTTTGGCTTGGATAGTAGTTACTCATACACCCGGAGGGGCTCTAAGGGGAGAACCTGTCAAAAATTTCTAAAATCCAAATTGGAGGGGCCAGGTCCACGCACCAGCGAGTGAATAATGAAGCTGGCCATGATTTTACCACGGCCGACATTTAGAATAAGAAGTAAGTAAGAAGTTTGTAAAAGAAGTTTGTGAGATGAATAACAGTTTGTAATACTACCCTTTCTCGAGCGGTTATTACAAATAAAATTAAATAAATATACAGGGTGTCCCAAAATAAATGTTCCTAATTCTCAGAATTGAGAGAGGGCATGTTATTCAACACTTTTTAATAATAAACTAGTGTTCGGAAATACTTCCGTATTGAATTAAAACTGCATGAAGGATATGAGGATTAGGAATTTCTCCAATGTGGGCGAATCTTGCAGCTTGCTTTCCCTCTTCACTGGGATCTGTTATCACGACGAAAATTACACACAAAGTTGCTCTGCAGACTGGTGAATATTAAAAACCACTTTTTGGCTCACACAGAAAACTTTTTTATTTGAAAATTTACATAGATTGTAATATATACAATTTTGTAAAATTTTAATATCTAATTTTCTCGAGCCCCATTTGTTGGTCGCCAAAATTGTAATACTACTCTTTCCCTTTAGCGTTTATTACAATTAAAATTAAATAGATATCTACCCTCTTGCTTATTTAGAAGAAGTAGTATCAAGAATACTTTATCAAACACTTACCTTTCTACTTATTGAAGTATTTCCAAATGACATCTCTCACCAATGAAAATATGACTTTTGATTTAAGTAAACTTTACCTCAACTAGACAGTTTTTAAAGCATTGAGACTATTTCTTCATCAGCTGAATGAGTTAATGTTAAAATTATTAATCTTCTTATTGTTGGAGACTGAATTATGTAAAATATTAACTAATTGACTTCTTTAATCAATTACATTCTCTTTAGTACCTTCAAATGAATCTTCTTATTCAGTTAGTTAGTATAGTATAAGATTGGTTTGACATTACAATCAATCAACTAAATGTTGTCAAATTATTTAATCAAATGTTCTTAGATTTCCAAACTTGATATTAAAATTAATTACAGATACTCTAATCCAGATGATATTAATTTCTAATTATAAAGTCCAAAAACGTCGAGTACCCAAATCAATGTAAATTTAGAAAACTTCTTCTTCTTCTTTAGCTGATGCCTTATGCCTTACGGCGTCGGCTGTGCTGGAGTGTTCACCCATTCTCTCCACTTCTTTCTATCTCTTGCCATTAACCTTAGCTGTCGACTTGTTTTCCCCCTTCTCTCCGCCAATTCTTCTATTCTCTGTCCCATGTTTTTGCCTGGTCTTCCTACCCTACGTTTCCCATGTCTTTTTGTTTCTGCTACCTTCCTGGTCAATACGTCTTTCTGCATCCTCATAACGTGCCCAAACCATTTCAATTGTTTCTCTTCTATGATTTGAGTGATTGACTTTTGTTGCATACTTTCCCTGATATCTTCATTTCTGCATCTGTCCCTTTTTGTTTTTCCTGCTATTTTTCCCAGGAACTTCATTTCTGCTGCTGTTATTAGACTTTCCCGTTTTACTGTTAAGGGCGAGGTCTCGCATCCATATGTCATGATTGGCACCGCTATTGTGTTATATATTGCTGTTTTTGTCTTTGTGCTAATTTCTCTCTTTCCTAGGATTATTTTATTGATTTGGTAGAATACTTGTGTGGCCTTTCTGGTCCTACTTAATATTTCCGTGTTTATTTTTCCATTGTCACTTATTTTAGTTCCCAAGTAATCCATTGTGGATACTTGTTCTAACTCATCCTCTCCGCATGTAATGTGTTGTTGGTCCTGTTTTCCATTTATTATTATTACTTTTGTTTTCCTTGTATTTATTTCCATGCCCATTCGCGTTATTGTTGTGTTCCATTGATCTAGTATTTTCTGTGTATTCGTTCGGTTATTTCCCATAATTATTATATCGTCTGCATATAGCAGACTTTGCAGCTGAACTGGTTGCAATTCTCTGTGTCCAACTGTTATTTTGGGGGTGCTTTCTTTGCACATCTTTAGAATTCTGTCCATATAGACTCAGACTGTCCCCCTGCTTGACACCCGTCTGTATCATAAATTCTCTAGAGTATTTACCTTTTAATCTAACCTCTCCTCTAACCGAATTGTAGATGCTCTTGATCACTTGTCTGAGTTTTTCTGGCACTCCCGTTTCTTTTAGACAATTCCATAATTTATCCCTCGGTATTGTGTCGAACGCCGCTTTCAAATCCACGAAATAGCTCCTTCCCTTGTTCTATTGCGATTTCCATTACCTTCCTAACTATGCTTATATAATCTTGTGTTTGCTTTCCCTTCGTGTATGCTGCTTGTTCTTCAAGTTTCATAGCCACTGCGTTTCTTAGTTTCCCTTCTATTATCTTTGTGTACATTTTGAATATTGTCGAAGGCAAATCGCTCTGTAATTTTCGTATTTAGTCTTTTTTCCTTTTTTATATAGAGGTATTATTATATTCTTTTCCCAGTCCTTGGGTATTTTGTTATCTGTCCATATTTTCTTGAATATAAGTGCTAACCATTCTACCATTTCTTTTCCTCCCCATTTAATTAGTTCTGGTGCTAATTCATCCCTCCCAGTTGCTTTTCCTGTTTTCAGTGATTTGAGAGTCTGTATTATTTCTTCGTGTAGTGTTTCATCTTCAACTTGTTCTGTGTCACAGTTCTCTTCTCTTGTCATAATTTCGTCCTGGTTATTATTATCTCGGAACTTCTCTTCATAGAATCTCCTCCATTTCAGTTTCGAGCTCTGCGTTATGATCTTCTATGTTCCATACTTGTTCCTGTTTGTTTCCCTTCTGAGTTCTGTTTATTCTCCAAAATTTACTTTTGTTTGTAGTATATTCTCTTTCCACTTCCTTTCCAAACTCTTCCCACGCTTTGGTTTTTGCTTTTTTCACTTAATTTAGAAAACTTAATATTCTAAATTACGTTCTAAATCTAAATTCCAATTCTTTCCAATAATTTTGCCGTACCAAACTTCTTATTTATTTCTTATTGAAATAAAAGAAATACACACTACCTTCTTTGAAGACTCGCTTGTACCTAAGTGTATTTTCTATCAGCTCCTAACTGAATGACAGCCTGTAAACACCTCCTTTGGGTTATTCACGACCAAAATAACTCATTGAAGCTCTCTGCCCCTGAATATTTGACTCTATCGTAGCACAGCATGCCACAAACACAAACACTTTCACCTGTTTACTGGTTGAAGCAAAACTTTGCCACTTCAAATGGTTTCAAACAATCTTGATGTTCTACTCTGAATAATAGTTGTGACCTTTGGTCAAATTTGATCGTGAAGAAGGCTATCTTGCTATCACGTATCAAATATACAGATATTACTTTCACAATTAAAGGAAATATAGTAGTGATGGGCTTATTCGAATCAAAAATAACCGGTTATCCGGTTATTGAAAAAAACCTGTGTAACTTGTTTTTCGTTCCAAGTATTCGGTTGAAAAATAACCTCATCCTGATACCTACTACGTGCCGCTTCTCATCGAGCTGCAAGTGATCGAAATTCTGTAAATAATACGGCATTCATAACTCATATAACCTTTTCTACGTATGTACTTGATTGACCCAAGTGAGGCTCGCGGCTGGTTGTTGATGTTATTAAGACATTTGAGACTCCCAGTCGACCAGTTAAATTTATGGGGCCGTTCCTATTAAAGATAATGTTCTGCTGAGTATGAGATTTGCTGAAGCTGTGTTGGTATTAGTTTATAATGGCCTAAATTTTTGCTTCGAAACGCGGTTGATTATGACTAATAAGGGATAAACAGAAAGCGAAATAAGATTTTCCAATATTGTAAAAGATTTATATTTAATTTTTAATAACGGAGCAGTCGGGACAAGAAGTGGATTTCGATGTTGAAAATTTTAAGTGTGCGTCCTTAGAACCGCGGAAGGCTGAAAGTAGATAAATGATGGATTCTAAAATATACCGGTATGATGTGCAAGCGAAAAGGGAAGGGTGACTACTAGAGAATTTTAGGAACTAAAAATAGATTCAATAGATACTTTGTATTCGCATATTTATAATTTCTACACAAATTAAGGTGCGCTTGCCATTCCGAACGTCAATTATGAATAAAACGTTAAATGTAACCCTTTTGATTCTGCCTTATCTAATGCTAACCTTTCTCAAACAAATTATAGTTACTGCTAATCATATCAAGTGCATTTATTAGTGTAAAATACTGACTTTATCTTGCAATAAACAAAATATTAATTCTGTGCTCATTTTGAATACTTTCATTTTCGTGTTAGTTAGGCAACCAGATTTGCTGCGGCCATTACCCATTGCAATATGTTTCATCAAGATATTTATTCTTGTAGTTTTTTTTTTGTGTTGTATGATATTAAAGCTATGCACTTATGCAATGTTATAATAAATAAGAGATACGTTACATGTGTTTTAATTTTCCAAATCAATTTTTCAGGAATAAAATTTGTACCATTTGCATTAGGGTAAAAATTTACATATTATTTCATTGAAAAAAAATCAATCTTTAGGAATTATCAATAGTATTGTTCTTCTGCGTTCTGATCTGGATCGATCTTGAGAGAATCGCACATCCCTATGACTGAATAAGAAATAAACCAAGAGCAACAGATGATGTAGAACAGCAACACTGAAGTGCAGTGGGCAGGCCATATGAGAATATCTAACAAAGGGGCCAAAAATTTGATTCAATACGATATTCAAAAAGTAGTAGGGGTTCTACTTTTCTATGATAAGATGGGGAGCACGTTTTATGGAAAAGAAGAGTTTAGATGTCTAAAGCTTTCTGTATTGCACTCTATAGCTACAATGCAAAATAATTGAACTCTTATCTTGCCACCACTTACTCGGCAGCCATTGCCCTTTAATTATTATGCAACTATACAGTTTGGATGTAGGTACTTATCTATTTTTTTTCTTTATCTTAGGTACGTTCACTTGATTTACGTAGTTTTATAATTATATATTCAATTAATTAATGTGTAAAGTTCATTTTACAAACTACTGATGGTGTAATCACAATAAGTGACAAAATTACAGGTCGTGACAACTATCTAAAGCCCTGAAAACTGAATGCGTAATAGTCTTTAGCCGAGTGAGTGGAAAAACTCTGTTCTGACAAAATTGTGTTTGAGTGAAGATCGGTATACATTCTTGCAGAAAGATGGCGTTTTGGATATTTATCGGTTATTGCTTTATCCTTGTTATTGACTCTGTTCTCCTTATTGCCTGTTTTGTTTTGTTTTGTGTGACTATTACGTTACGTTACAATTGCGTGATGGAGTCAATGCAGAAATTATATACATCCCCATTCAAAACAGCTGATTTTATCCTGCCAGGGATCTGCTTACAGAACTCAATCACCACTGTGTTATTCCCAGCTTTTTAACCGAATGAATGGTCTGAAAAAGAATTTTTTAATGTTATTCGTATTTTGTACTTACGAAATTACGTTTTAGCAGGTACAGTTACGGCCAACTCAAAGTGCACGGCAGATTTTTAGCTTGTAATACGATATTCTAATCATAGACGTCGAGTTTTGACGTTTACGTTTGTCATCAACTGTCATAGAACTGAAAACTCGAAAAATTCCCAGCCATTTGTTACAAGCAGAGAAAATGCGAACTATTACAAAACTGGAAGAGAACTGGTTGCTGAGTCAGTCGCAGCAGATTTGCATGTGGGCAAGAGCTGCATTTTCAAAATTAAAAATCGTTGACAGCAGAGACTTCTGTAAGAAAAGTTTTTTTAACACCAGAGTACAAAGAACGAGGAAAACAGTTTGCAACTGACTATTTGAATGAAATCGACGAGTTTTGGAACATGACTGTTTTCAAAATTTAAAATTTGAGGAGCAATATTTTGTTCAGGCCATAAGGAGTAGTGGACGATTCTCTGTAAACGTATGGGGATGGATCAATGCTCACGAATCTGGGGCATGCTATAGAATTAATGGTCGACTGAACGTTGAAAATTGTTGCAACATTTTGCAAAATGTGATGCTGCCATCTGTAAGAGGGGTCTTTCCTAATCAATTTACTTTTCAACAGGCAAGATATTACCTAATTAATAAATTTTGTTTATGTTAACGTCATTGATAACATTATTTTCACAGGATAACTGTCCTGTGCATGCAGCAGGGATTGTTCATTGATGGTTTGATGGGAATAATATCAATTTATTACCATGACCTGCAAGAAGTCCGGCTTGAACCCCATCGAAAATGTTTGGGGGTATTGAACTACAAAAATTTATACCAGGGATTTTACACCAAACAACGCCGATGAATTATGGGAAAGAATAAGAAATGCTTGGAAGGAACTGAGACAAGGATACAATATGGAGACATTGGTCAAATCTATGCGAAACAAACTGCAAAGCGTAATAGCAATCGAATACTGACACATATTTATTAAATACATATTATATGTATAGTTTGTTTAATTGTGAAACTTTGCTAAAATACAAACATTAAAAAAGTAATACCTATTCTTACAATCACAAGCAACGCCACTGGAGAAACCCTCATTTAATAAGCCGAAAAATCGCAAAAATAACCATAGTAACAAAAAACCGTGCACTTTGAGGTGTCCGCAACTGTACATTGTATCTGCAACGTTTTATTTATTAAAATAATGACGGTTGCAACAGAAAGGAAGTGTTTTTTAAAAAGTGTGCCGCTAATACTGGTTTCTCTTTGTAGTTGACTCAAATTCTTACCTGCATCTACCCAAGTGAGGGCTTCAGCTAGTTGGCTAACCTGTACACCATTCATCCCTATACAGTTGATATTTACAAGTTGTTAGTAGTTAAGCCACAACAGTCGTGAACCCTAATTATAGAATATTAATATTGAAGCCGTCCAAGTTCAACTTACGGAGCTTCAATACTTGGATTGCTCGTGGTTGTTAGAAGCACTGATGAAGGTAAGATGAAGAAGCCAAAGACCGAGTTATTTTGATAATGATATATTTGTGAAATTTTTGGGTCCTTGTTGTTTTTGTTGTATTATTACACATCACCTGATAATTATTACTAGAGTTACATATTTACAAGGTACTGTGGCATATTATGATTTCACAAAAGGTCACTTTGAGTTACTTGGAGTTGTATGATTTAGACTATTGTTTGCTTAACAGTTAAGTTTGGTTACAAATCTAGAAGTTACAGCCAAACTGAGGATAATAGGCAACAAATAAATAGTTGTAAAATAAATATAAAATAAATAATATATTTCAAACAAAACAAACAGTGGTTCATCAGTCGCAACATGGAAACTCCAGCCCCCATGCGGTGTGAATATCTGCTTTGGCAGTTGTCACAATGAGAACATGCTGAGAAAATCTCAAAAACTGTGATGGTACAGAGTAAAAACAAAACTCAAACAAAAATGTCACAACATATGTACAATGATCCAACAGTTACAACATAACAAAGAACCAATGATAACGAGGTTTAATGTCCTTTCTTGATATAAATCGTATACGCACAATCAGATTTTAAACCATTGGTCCCTAACAATACCATGTCTAACCTATGTTTAGGTCTGCAGTGTTAATGCCACGCGAGAGTTTAGCACTTAGGCTTGTAACCAAACTTGCTTTGTGCATGCACCGAGCATCAGAAATTTCACATAGATATTATTACAGTAAATAAAATTACCCGAAAATAAGATATTACAACACTAAAAAAATATATAGGCAGATCACAAAACATAACATGGATAATCTCGTGAGAAATTTCATTTGCTGCAACATGTGCCTAAAGTACTAAAAACACACTTCTCATTAATTTACGTGTGATTAATTAGCGACGATAATAAAATAGAAGTACAAAATTATGTTTTGATTTCAATTCAATAATGGCCTTAATGAAAACATCTACAATAAAAATTTAATAATTTAAACTTTATAAAATATGATACATGATTTACATACAGATACAATATGCACACTTATGCTACAATATATGCAAAAAAAATAATGACTACTTTTGTATATGTCCACAACCGGTGAGCATCCGCTCGAGTTGTCATATTTGATTATCTAGGCCACTACTCAGCGTTGTACAAATATAGCGGTAAATATGCCAAAATTTAGCGTACAATATATACAAAAATATACATTATGTGGAATTCACCTTCACTAAACTACGAAGAATGTAAAAAATAGTACTGTACTGCACCGCGAGGTCAGCACACTAGAAACATTAAACGTCTCGACTGCAACATTCAACCTTTCTAGTGGTCTACTAAACCAATCTAAGTGGCAATATGCCCTAATAAACAATTATAATATATTCTTTGCTTATCTATACAATAATAGGTATAATATATGTAAAAAAGGTAAAACTCTCTTTTCGAATTGCAAGCTTAATCCATTGACGTGTAAATTGACTCGGTCCTTCTTTGGCATGCCTTTATCACTTTTAAAAGTGTACGGTTGATTACATCTTCTCTTTGAGCCGCTTTATTCCAGCACGGACGTATTTCACCAAGTCTATGAGCGAACTGTGCAACGTCAAAGGCTTGCAATGTCTGTCCAGTTCGATAAAGAATTCTGAAAATAAAAGAACATTTTTAATAATCTTGTATTCCGTAGTATTTGTTGATATATTTGGAAAAGGTACGTAAATATGATTATTCTTATGATAGCAACAAAATAAGACAATACCTAATACATTCATCGCTTTCTGAATGTACTGCTTGCATGTCATTGTCATTAATGCAGTGTTATTAACAAAAACAAAAGACACTGCAATAAGTATTTCCGAGACGAAATAAGCTACTGTTAAATGAAATATGCATGCATATAAATTTAGAGGTAAACTAACGTCTTTTATAACCTGAACAGTTCTTTCCAAATAATCTACATTTTCAAAGACACGTCATTTTTGAATTTTTGTGTTTTGCTGTGATTTTATGTTGTCATCTGTTGGTCAGTGCATTTCTTCAAAAACCATTCTTTTTAGAATGAAGCTGATTCTTGTGTTCACTTTTTGTCGATGAAGATGTTGGTACACTTGAGGAATACATTTGTTTAATCCTCGTATTGCTGTTAATCCAGAAACACTGTTACATTGCTTTGAGAAAAATTAAATTTGAGCATTGCAAACACAACTTAGTTCATGAAAGTCAATTAGTGCTAGATCGGCCTAACTGTTCAAAATGATTTTGACACTTGGACAAAAAGTGTTTATGATTGAAAGTTACTTCTGAAATAAGATAAAAATTAATTAAATTTGGATACATGTTATTAAAAACTGCCTTGAAGAGTTCCCAGAGTGGTGGGTGGACTTTTGATAATCTTTTATAGTGACAAAAAAATTTCTACAAAGTTAAATAAAAAATGTTTAGTGGTATTTGTATTAATAAAAGTTGAACAAAAGGCAAAATCCACTTATCAGTAGTTTCTGGGTTGTTGTAACTTTTTATTTAAATTCTGTGCATTACGAGAAGATATACAGTTATCAAGTTTTAGTCAACCGCCAAGGAGGTAGAAAATGATACAAAGTATAGCGATTCGTTTGAAATTTATGAAGATCATAAAAAGACTTACTGGCAAAATCATGAAATGACAAACTATCTAAAACTATTCAAGCACTGCCAGATATTATGACCCCTGGGAACCCCCGGGGACAGTCCCTGAAACTAGACTTGTCTCCCAAATTATTTTTTTCCCAATTCTGTATTTCGACCTTAAAGTTACAAAATAGTGTAACCATAGTGGGAATCTCTACTTGAACACTCAACCCTGGGCTATTAATCAGTGACAAATTAGAGATCAAAGTGGTTTGATGACAGGTTTGTGGTAAGTATTTACGTAGCGTTGAACACTTCCTTGCCTGTTAAGTGTTACATACGATCGAAACTGTAGGTTGTTTTGTATGTTTATATTTTAAATTAATTGTGTAGTTGTTATATTAGGAGTTTAAAAAAGCGAAAGATTCAGTTCAACGAATCATTTGTCGCTTATTCATGCAATTAACAATAAAAACACTTTAGTACTGTAGTTTTGATGGGTGCACTGTAGACAACTAATGTGATTAGTACAATGCAACAAAGAAACAGTTGATATACTTGATCACCTAGTGGCAACAAAACGATGATTTTTCATATCATTTTTATTCTATATCTTTAATAATGCTCAACAGTAAAAAAATAAATGTAAGTTAATATGACCGAGAACGTATTAGAAGTCTGCTAACTTAAAAGGAATATAAGGGTAAAACATTTCTAAAGACATGCTATAAAAAACACATTAAAATGTTATACATTATAAAGGTTACTCGTCAACAATAACTGTAAATACTTTATTTTTACTTGTGATAGTAAACTTTAATGACGAAAACATACTCGGAGGGCAATAAAGTAAAACATAATGAATTAATAATATATTAAACAAACTGCCACAGCCAGTGATTATCAACCTTTTTGTATATGAGCTCCCCCATTTCCATATAAATATTATTCGCGCCCCCCTTTCAATGAAGTAACCGAAACTCCACGTGGGAGGTAATTAACAATGTGGTTAACGAAAAAGTAATCGATTGCTCCGGAGGTCGAGGAAACAACACTGCAGGGGAACATTTTTCAAAGTTCACGGTCATTCATCTGTCTGGAGTTTTGCATATAGCTGCATAGAGAGCGCTATCAATGAAACGTCGGTACGGTAACTTTATAATCAGTGTGGCCATACTATTAGTCCAAGCGCCTGCAACGGATTTCTTACAGTATTTTTAACAAGTCTGTAACTGTTATGGAAGGTCCCTTTGAATATACTGAGAAGGAAACCCGAAGTCTGGCAAGCCTGAGTGGTGGTTTTAGCCCCCTTGCGTCCTTGAAAGGTGGAAAAAAATAATGTGTCAAAACTGACACAAAACCTATGAATAATATGTTGGTAACACTGTAAGTCTATGTCAAATTCGAGGTTAGCAGGTTAGATTTTGCTTCAGTCTGTGTCAAAACTGACCTAACCTGGTAACCTCGAATTTGACAGATTTACAGTGCCACCAACTTATTATTCACACGTTTGAATTTCCACAGCCCGCTGAGGATCAGATTCTTTGGATCTCTCGAGATATTTTACAGTAAATGGTTAAGTTTATTATGCAACTTTATGTGAATCTGGGGTAAACTTACCACGCGCGAAAGCGTCTGTCAATCTTTTTACTTACATAAAATATGATTACCTTTAACATAGCAAAGGGCCAGACTTGTTATACTTTTTTCTTATTATTTTTGCCATCCTTCAAGGATGCAAGGGGGCCAAAACCACCGCCGCAGGCTTGCCAGACTTCGGGTTTCCTTCTCAGTATATTCAAAGGGACCTTCCATAACAGTTACACGCTTGTTAAAAATACTGTAAGCAAATCCGTTGCTGGCTCTTGAGACTATACGGTGGTCATATTTTCTATTGGATGAAAACAAAGTCCGCCATTAGTTTTCCACGTTATTGTCATTTTTAAAAGTGTACAGAATGTTTAGCTACAAAAAGCTACTAATATCAAAATAAGAGTGGCATTTTATAGTTTATCAAATGTAGTATAGTTACTGACCACGATTTAAATGTCAAAATAAGTCTATATATATTATTGATGTATATTTGTGTTATTTTATAGACTAAAATAAAGTAAGTAACAATGCAAACTAAACTTTAACCAGGTAATAATTTTGACTTTAGTAATTTTAGGTTACCAAATGTCGCTTACACCATTAAAAAAAATTTTATTCTTTTTATTACATCGCCATGGTTTCCCACACAACCTTACTTTGACGTTGGCAAAAACATGGCGGCCAACAATCGTATAGCCACATTTAAGATTATATAGTCACTGTACTTAACCTAAATTCAAAGTTTCATCAGAATACGACAAGTGATAGCCACAGTAAAAAAACTGTGATTTTGACTGTCCCAGCTGATGACCGATATAATTGCTTTTACAGTTGATTTGAACGAATGCAAAATGGAAAATACTTTAAAAAGCAATACAGCTTTTTAAGTCGATCTACTACACTTACAGGGACTTGTGCTCCACTATGAGCAAAGAACAATTAAGTTTAGTAATAAACGGTAAAAATATAAATTTGCAAGTGTGAAATTCCTTCACAAGAGATGTTAAAATTATACAATAATATAAACGTGGCAGAAAGATCAAATTATTCTTTCACTTTTTTGTTAATCAAGAAATGTATTCAAATCTTGCTTATTTTATTTTGCTTCTGTGCTATTTTAACTGTATACAGTTTGTTTGTCAAAATACACATCAATAGTTCTAGAAGTTTTAATACAATTACATATAATCCATTCAGTTAACTCCCGCGACGTTTACGCAGTCCAATGAAAATTTTGGAGTGTACTTTATGTACAGAACCTATCAACTTTTTTAGTGAATGTACGTAACGTCAAACTGAAAGTAAGGTTATGACAAATCATTTGTCATTTTCGTAAAATTAAGTAGAACAAGGTAAAAATGGATTTATTAATAATACTATGAGTATAAGCAGCCTAAATGAAATTCCAGATATCAGAAATGTGGGATCAGAAGGTATGCCCGATATCAACAAAGAGGAACTGGTGTCGGCGTTACGACAAATGAAAAATAGAAAGTCACCAGGGGAAGACCGAATCACAGCCGAGATGTTAAAATGGGCGGAGAAGCTTTACTAGAATCTGTCTCGAGAACGCTGAAATTCCTAACTCGTGGCAAAATGCAGAGGTTATTTTGCGATAACCCATGGATCTTATAATCTTATACTATAATGTTGTACGACCATGAGTAAAGTTTAATTCTTGTGTAGCATATAGATGTAAATAATCAATGGTAAAATGTTCATTATTGTGATGAAATAAATAAATTTTTCTTTGTAGTTCCTCCTTTAAAAATACCTTGTAGTAATCGTCAAAATTTGTAAAAATGTCCTCCACTTGAGTTACACTGATCTAAGAAAGGTTAAAAAAAAAAGGATATAAAATGTAGAAAATATATATGCAGCCTTTTCAAAAATGGTATATTTATTTAAGTGAGGGCTAATTTCCTGTCTTTCTAAGCAGTATTTGCATACAGCTTCTTTCTCTCTCTTTGATAATAAACTTCGTTGGTACTTCTGTTCATCCATTTCTCTAAAGATTATGAATTATAAAAGTCACTTGAATAAATAATTTAAGTGTCAAAGTGAAAACAAAAGCATTAAATTTAAAGTTGCGCCAATCTCAAATCTAAAAATTGTTAATAGCCTAATACTATCCACAGCCGACTCTACCTACTAGCCACGACACTGGTCACATTGGCAACACCGCTGTGGTCCTATTCTTGTATGCAGCGGCATGAGATTGCTGTGTGTTTACAACCTAATAACTAATTAGGTAGCACAATTCTATGTATATAATTATACTCTGCTCTCAGATATAAGTGTGCAAGTGTTTGCAGTTTGACTCTGTGTCATTTGGAACGAAATTCCACGAAGTTTTTAAGTGTTTGGGTGGTTTTTAACTACATAACCTCAAAACAATCTGTGAAACAGGTAAGCTATTCGCTTTCTATGGCAATAAGTTTTAGTGTTTATAAAATTGAATGACGAATTCTATGGTTATAATGCAGTCTGAAGTACCTAGTTTATTTATTTTTATTTTTTAAATTTCAGTAACAATGCCTTGCCGTTGCTCTGTTCCCAAGTATAAAAGCAACTACGACTCAAGTCTTAAAGAGGGAAATCAACTGGTTTCAACGATCGTCATGCAAATAGTGGAGTACTCATTTTCAAATTATCAGGACTCAAAATTTATATTGGCTGGTAAGTTGACGACTGAAAATTTGGAAAAACGGTTTGGCATTTATAGGACGTTATGTGGATGCAACTACAATGTGTCTTACGACGACCTAATAGGTGCTGAGAAAAAAATTAGAACTAAACGAGTATTTAATCAAATTGCCCCTTCCTGTAGCCTAAGCATATTAAAAGAGCAGTTTGAAACTGACGACTTTAACGCTGACGAATCTGATTGCGAAATGGAACAAAAATTTTTAATTGACTTCTTACAGGTGCTCTCAACAGAATATTTAGGAAGCTGCAATATTGACGAATCCGTAAAATTATGTTGCTCACAAATTATCAAAAAAGTTTGAATGTCAAACTGCATTATCTTTGTAAAAACTTCAAAAGGGACTTATTCCGATTCTGAATATTTTAATTTATTACAAAGGGGTGGGTTGTCTATTGCCAGTGATACTGTAAACTTCATATATGTGCACATGATTTCAATTTTGGAATACATACGTAACGATACTCAACTTGAAGCAAAATTTTTAAAAATTAACAAACAGAAGAGTGTGCTATGTAATTTAACAATAAAAAGCATGAAAGACGATTTTTTCTATCTAGATATGATTGAGTCTGAATGTATGTGCGGGCAAAATTATGAAACTATTTTAAAATTAATATTGTCCACTTTAAGCAATGTTTTTATAAATAACTATGTAAAAAATAAAAACCAAAGTTCCTCCGAAAGTAAGAATAAGAAAATAAAAATTGATAAAAATAGCAATCAACAGCGCAAATTAAAAACATTTAAGAAATAAGAAAAGTGTTTTATTGTTAAGAATTGAATTAGAAATTGTACATGAAACTAATATTTTAAATACATGGGTATGTGTTTGTTAATGTGTTTTTCTTTTTACTGAACATTGTCTATCGTAAATAAATCTAATATAATTACTGTTATTTTCCTTCTATGCAAAATAAAATTTAATGATGGGAGAATTACAACGTTTGAGCAAATACGTAATACGTAGCGCGTGCGGAGTGCGGACCACTACAATCAGCTTTTGCGACGTTGCCACATGGTATGTCGCGGCTAGTAGGTAGAGTCGGCTGTGTACTATCCATTCACAAAACTTGTGAACTGTCGAAACACTGTCAAGTTGGTACCTTGTTTAAATTCTGTTTTGGAACTTCTGCTTGCTGATTTTGGCAGCACTGATATTTTTGAAATTTAAAAACTTGACATGTCACAGTTTATTGTAAAAATTAATCTCCAAAATTCTTTAATTTCTGTGCATACACTTCAATTGCAATGGAACAGAAACAAAAGAGGGTTTTATTATTGGAAAGGGGAAAAAGGCTATAGTTAATTATTACAAGGAAAAACTTGCTTAACTTTTGACACATGTAAGATAACCTAACTTTAAATATTACTAGAAATCACTAGATCCGAAGTACATTCCCAAAAAAACTGTGATTTCCAGGTACACACAGCATATATTTAAAAAAAATTACATTCACAGTTCACAAGTTTTGTGAATGGATAGTAGGGATTTTCATATTAACCAACACATTGTGACTTTTATGTCACGGGAGTTAAGTGAATGGATTATATTCTATTTGCTTTTCTTACTCCCATAGTTGTTTTTATTTACAGTTTAGCACATTTTAATTACCCAAACTTAATCAGACAGCAGAAAAACAACATAACAAACTACCTAATCAATTAGGCTAGATTATAACAAGCCTCTACATTAAGAACAACAAATAATGTAATTTTAATAATGAACAGTAAAAATATTAATATGGAGATATTATAATTTCTCAATAGTAAATGATTACATAAATAATTGTCTAAGTAATAGAGGGCCCACATTATTCTATCAGTTTTTGTTGTTGAAGAAAGGATTCATTCAAACTTGTAAACTGAAAAATAATGTCTAATAACTGGTCGTACTTTCAACTATATTACAACAAATTCAAGTATCATCAGCACAAAAGCAGTAATCTTGTAATACTAACGATTAAAATTCGTCCTAATCCTTATAAATCCGAATTTAAAACAAAAAACTACTACACAAGCACAGCTTCCCAGCTAACTTTAATAATATTTTAAATATTGCCTAGGGAAAAGTTGTTGCCACTCTACATTGTTTGTATAAACAACCAGATATCTCTTAAACTACGATAGGTCTATAAAATTCTACATATCGAGTATATTTTTCTCATAACAAGTGATAAAAGCTAATTTTTTCAGGACAGAATCTCCTTTGAAATATTAAGAGCAACTTTATGTAGTTTTTGCGATACATAGTTATGATTATTTTGACTGCAGACTTTACTATTACTACTACTATTCTATACCTTGGTGGTTTTTAGCGAAAGAAATTCCCCCTGTACAAACGGTTACCAGAGGACGTAAATAATTAACCAATATATTCGCAAATTAAACTAAAAGTGATATTTACCTCTGTGCTTGCCCTTCATGACGAGAGAATCGGCCTGGTCCCACAGATCTTGATAAGAGATAAGATATGAGAAATGCTGGTTCTGTTTTGTCATGGCATTGAACACAGGACAAGGCACCAACATGCAGGGAGTTGGCGGGGTCGGTGCTGACGTGGATGGGGTTATGCTATTGTTCGCCCGGACGGCCAGCTCTCCGCTGCTGTACCCTGAGGATTGGCTCCCCACGGAGCCCACCGATCCTGCTGGTGAAGGCGTGGGAGAGAGAGGAGAAGGGGTACCTTGGCCTCCGAGTGCATGATTGATTTGGTCCGACTGTATTGGTGCCATATTTGCAGACTGCACAAGGAAAACAAGTCGGTATTTGCATGATCACACTGACAGTCAGAGTTTACCTTTACCTTCGTGCAATATTCATTGATCAGCTTCTGATGGTCTTTCATCTCGTGCTTCTTGATTTTGACAAGCTTGTAGTACAACAGAGCCTGGCATCGATAACTGTAAATTTTAAAAATGTCGATTATTTTTTATAACTTATTTTGAAGACTTCAATATTTTGCTAAATGAGGTGAAAAATAGAAGATTCAAATACAAGATAACCAATAGGAATTCTATTGCATTGTAAACTCTAAAATGTAACTTAGAATGATTTTTTAAATGATAAATTATTTATCGATACTACGAAATTGCCTTGAATTGTCTTCATAACAATGCCAATTGACAATTCGTTTAAAAATTGAGTCACGTTATTCAATCACAAGCACTGATAACAATAGATTAATTCAAACTAATAATTATATTGCAATACCATATGGTAAAATACACAAATATTGTAATTACTCCTACAAACATTTAATTTCTGATTAAAATGATAACATACTTCAATATTTCCCTATTTGCAACATACTGCAATTTGTAATGAATAACTACATATGCCTCTATTTCTTTTAATAGTACGTTATTTATTACTCTTCACTCCATCCAAGAAAGCAATCATGAAAAGCTCTTGGTAACAGTAACTTTAAATTACTGACAACAATTTGAAAAGATTTGTGTTAAGTTTGCAATGCATCAGTCAAGAGGTATTTTTAATACTGTAATTCCCTCGCGTTAATCTTACAAAAAAGCGAAAACATCAGTCCTGTACAATTTTAATTACAAAACCTTAAGGATAGCAAATAATCATGTCTTTTTGATTTGTAAATTAAATAAAAGTATTGCTCCAACTGTTTTGCTTACCTTAAGACAGCCAACTTCGTCTGAATTGATGAAGAGTTTTGCTGGTTTCGAAACTTTGATGAAATATATCTGTAAGGAAACCAATTTAATCAATAAACATTAAGGGTTAACACCACCATCAAACTTACTTGATAAGGCTTAGAGTATCTTTGTACATGGTAAAGGCAGCTTTTTCGGTAACACTTTCCCGCTCCATCGCGTTCCCTGTCAATAAAAAGTAGAGAACCGCCTCTAAATACAGCATGCACTGCTTTATGGGATCCACTTCTTTGTCGGCCAAATGCTTGAGCCGCTTAGCTTCACTCAGGTACCTATTTTGGTCTCTGCTACAGAAAAACGCCAGTTAAAACTCGCATTTTGAACAAGCACTAATTTACTACCTTTCCTCATCTTCGGAAGGCTCATCCACCCTTTCAAAGTAGGAGTGGTATTCTCTAGTAGGTTGAGACCAGCTACTAGAACTACGTTCGGCAGGTGATGGCATGGGCGGTGTTCTTGGACCTTCCCTCTCATGGTTGGTTGGTGGAACATCAGTCAGGTTATCGCTGTCGACGTGAGATCGTTGTGCACTTTCCAAGTCATCTTTCCGCCGTTTACTCTTGTGGCTGTCTTTCTCTTTCCTGTGGTCTTTTCTTCGACTACTGTGGGATAAGCTGCTTGCCGTTGATAAGGAAGAGAGGGAGCTGCAGCTGTTCAGCCTTTTCCGTTTGTGGCTGGTGGACTTTGGCTCTTTGGAATCCAGGTCCTTTTTCCACACGGGCTTCTTTGTTCCTAGGTCACTATCACTTTCATTTATAAGGCTAGTCCGATCACTTTTGTTTTTAACCACCACACTGTCTTCGTGGTAGGGAGAATGTGCACTGGTAGTAGCGGGAGCAGGAGGAGAAAGAACACTATACACTTCAGTCTTAACTTTGCTCGCTTCCACACTTTGCCTTGTATCTGCCAAGTCTGCACGCTGTCGGAGCTCTTCTGATTGTCTCTTTAGTTTTGGTATGTGCCGCAACCGACTGAAGTCTATTCGATTCAAGTCTATTCTCACCAACACACTCCCTTTTTCATGCTTTGAACTTGAATTTGAACTTTCACCAACTGGTAACTCAGTCTTAACAGGTTTGATTGTTTCCGAATATGGACGTGATGCAACCTCCTTGGCTTCATGGCTAGGAATGGGGGAAAGCAAAATAGGGTTGGAAACAGTTGGCATTGCTTCATCTTCTACAGACGAACAGCTTCTCTCATAGTCACCATCCATAATGATGACATTGACGCCACCTTTGCCCTTCCCTCCTTTTCCACCTTTGGCACCACCCTTTCCCCCACCTTTACCTCCTTCTGAATCCCTCTTTGGGGTAAAGAGCTTCCTGAGAGTGTCGCTCTTCTTTTTATCTTGAATAGATTTTCCTCCAGTGTCAACTTTCACGGGGCTTTCCACCTTGTTGCTGACAGGCGCAACAGTCCGTGAGGGGTGGTCGCTGTCTGAAGATCTACTCCTCTTGCTAACTACATCACTTTCGGAACTAGCAGATCGGCTGCGATTTCGCGCAGGAGCCACAAGCGAAGGCTTCTTTGTCACTTGTTTATTCTCAGGCTCACTGTCTGAATCTGTGGTGGTTGGAAGATAAGGAGCACTTTTTAACGAAGAATTCGACCTTCCTTTCCTCCTGAAGGGCGCAGCAGTCTCCTTTTTCTTTGGTGATTCAGTCGCTCGCTTCTGTTTGCTCTCCTTGGCAGGGACAGGCACGTTGCCGCCTCTTTCCTGGCTCCTATCAAACAAATGATTCCTGATTTTGTTTTTATTTATCTTGCCCCACTCGTCGTTCTCAGAATCATTTTTAGTCTTCCGCCGATCCCTATCCTCAGATTTAGACAACTTATGCTTATGAGATCTTTTCGACGTCCCAAACTTCACTGCATCCTGATCCAAATCATTGGCACCCTTCTTTGGCATCCTATCCGTGTCAGAATCGCTACGGGACACTTCTCTCTTGGAAACTGTCCGCCTTCTAGGAGGCAAGGGCTTGTCAAACACCGACGCCTTTCTCTCATCTTCTGAGCTACTAGGAGTAGGAGGTCGCTTAGGGCGCAGCGGGGGCCGCCCTCGTCGCTTAACAGGAACTTCATTGTCAGATCCGCTTAGAGATCGGTTAGTTTTCGTGCTGTTGGGAGGCCTGCCACGTTTCTTCACTCGAACTTCGGCATCAGATCCACTCAAAGACGGTGGTTTGATCTTCCTGGGGCGCCCCCTGTTCGACTTAGGCTTGACCACTTCTGGCTTCTTCACAACTGGGGCAGACAGTCGAGGTTTGCTGAAGTCGTCACTAACGCGATTAGCAAAATTGTTCGTCTCAACGTCGGAATCACTAACGGAGTCCACAGATTTAGGTCTGGGACTCGCACGATTCACCGGTTTGGGAATTTTGCTGCTAGTCCGTCTGTCATCCTCACTCTCACTTTCAGACATATTGGTAAGCGACGGCACTGTCCGCTGTTTCCGACGCTTGGGGCTCCTCCGTTTCACACTGCCATCAGAGTCGGAAAAACTGGACAACAGCGGGGCCGGGGGCTTGGAGGCGAAGGCCTCCGCGACAACACTGTCTAAATCCTTGGTCGAATCACTAGAGTCTGACTCGTCACTGGACTTTTGCCTATTTTCTATGGGCGCGTTCTTAGAATTTACGGGCAGGATGTTGGACGTCATGTTTTGAAAGGGTGATTGCACGCGCGGCGACTGTACGGGCTCCGTTTTGACCCCGTTCTGATCCAAGTAGGAAGCTAAATTCCACCGGGGCTTGGCTTCCTCCTCCGGCTTGGGCGAAATGTGGGGTGGGTTTGACGGCACCGGTGAGACGCGCACCTTGGCAGTTGTCACATTGTCTTCTGCAGAGTCGTCGCTGCTGGAGTCGCTGTCTGAGCCCGAATCCGAGCCTGAGTCGCTTGAGGAACTTGCCACTGGAGAAAGAGGAGCTGCGGGTTCTGCAGGCCGCTCCATAACAGGGTTACTTGCAGGGGTTGCAGCAATGGGAGATAACAATCTGAAAGTGGAAGAAGTTGTAGATTTTTAAGTGGAACTATTAGTTCTCTCTGTTGTTGTGATGCATAAATTCCATTCGCCATCGTTAATACCTAAACCTCATTTTATGTTTTATACTGAATTATCATGAAATTAAGGAACAATCGACAATAAACGGATTAAACGACACATAGCAAAGAAAGCAATTTAAGAAATATTATTTATTGTCAATTAAACCATCGTATTTAAAGTCAAATTATTATTATTCAAGGAGCTTTATGTTCTACCAGCTAATCAAAATAAGTTTGATAAGATGAGTACGTTTCGAAAAATTTGTCAGTCAAGTTCCACTTGATATAATTTTGATATGTATAAAAGTGCAATTTCCACTAGTTCAAACAATCCTCACTGTTAAAATGACTACCAGCACAGTTTCCTTATAAAGATCGCTAATTTTATAAAAAACGATTTGGTTTGTTCCACATTGTAATTAAGATGTGATATATATTTTTTTTGCATTTAGCATTCACCTATCAGGTAATTTTTCATTCAAAAGTTGGAGTAGTAGAGACTGGAGAAACTTTGGAACTCATTTTTACACGGTATACAAAACAGTAAAAAGAGTTTCTGCCAGGATGAATTTTGTTTGCACTATTTCTTCACATCATATAAGATTGGACACAAATTGTTATTTATTACCTATTATAAGAAGAAAGTAACTCTGTCTCTACTAAACAATAATTGCAATAAAAAAAAGGTATGAATATCATTATATCTATAAAAAAGACGGAAGGTGACTCTTGGCAAAACAATTCTCATTTCAATTCATCTGATCTATTGACTATTGCAAAATTAATCCAATACATCAATAACATTCGGATGATTTTGAAATCTTGGCCATTATTTCAAGCCAAGTATCATTTGTATTAATTGAATATTATTGAAACATACCTGCAATTTGAATTACGTATTATAATGCTGCAATTGATTATTCGCAGGTGCAACTGAAGCGATCTTGTTAATTATTTTCGGTACATACACTAACTTTCCGTTGAATTTTGTGTGTAAACTTCTACTTGAAGTTTCATAATTTACTTTACAACTAGCTTTATATTCCTGGTAACTGTTTTCGTTTTACTAAGCTGTTATCAATTTGTTAATTTGATCTATTCTAAATACAGGGTGATTCATAATTATGATCATTAAATTAAATGTCTATATCAGGGGTGGCGAACCAATGGCACGCGTGCCATTGATGACACGCGACAAAATAATTTGGGCACGGCATTAATTAAGGAATTTAGTAACCTAATCGAAACAATTTATATTTAACAATGAGTACAACATGAAGCTTCAAGGCGCAAATAAAACAATTATTGTTATAATAGATCTCATTCGTGCTTTCGAGTCTAAACTGCAAGTTTTCAGTAACGATATTGTTACCAAAGCTACTAAGTAAGTATTTCCCGAACTTGAAAAAAATTTGGATTTACACGAAAAATCAGACCAAGCAAAAGTCACTTAAGAGTTTAATTTGGCAATTAATTCTTCAATCAAAGAATTTTCATCGAGATTTTCGAAGTTCAAAGAATTATCAGAAACACTCAAGCTTATTATGTATCCTGATGTGACTTCACTTGATAAACTGAACTTGGCCAAATTTGATTGGTTGGAAATTGAAGAAATTGAAATGCATCTGACTGATTTCCAGTCTAGTTCAATATGGATTCAAAAATGTATCGAAACAATTAAAGAGTTGGAATTTCATAAAATAGAAAGACTATCTGTATCAGCTAATATGAGTAAAAATGCCAATATCAAATTTATGGAAACTTGGAATTCAAATTCCAGACACATTTAGCTGTCTGAAGAAGCTGGCCTTTGCTATCTTAACAATATTTTCATCGACCTATGCCTGCGAGTCATTATTTTCAGAAATTAAGTTGTAAAAATTGACATTTAGAAATTTAACATTATAGTTTATGGAGATAAATTATGTCAATAAAATTTTTAAAATATGTGCTATATTATTAATGCATGATTTTCACTATTGGAATAATAAAAAATCAATAAGTTGTAACATGATTAATTTAATTTATTTTAATAAATGATCGAAAATAAATTAAATTAATCAACACGTTACCCATATAAATTTTTTCGGTTTTAACATAAAAACGAAAATGAAAACTTCTTAATTAGCAAAAGGTCGTAATTAATTCAACACAATGTCAAATTTCAACTATATAATATCGTTATAAATGTAAACCCAATTTTTAAACTATATATTTTTAATAACAACTGATGATGCAACCATAAGTTGCGAAACGTCTTGTAATTTTTAAAAGTGTTAAAATATTAAACATGTTATGACTTATTGATTTTTTATTATTCCAATAGTGAAAATCGTGCATTAATAATATAACACATATTCTCAAAATTTTATTGACATAATTTATCTCTATAAACTATAATTATTTTCAGAAATGAATAACATTAAAAACTCGCTTAAAAGCCGTTTGTCAGATGACTCCAGTTCAGCTTGCATTCTGCTAAAAGTAACAAAGTATGAAGCTAATGTAAGTTATTTGGCATCTAATTTACAACAGCAGAAGTGGCACCATTTTTTTTTTCATTTAAATAAACATAAAGTTACTATTGCTGTACAAAATGTATATTTTTGGTTGCAAATAGAGAATTTTAAGTTGATAGTATTTAGTTTTATTTTTTTCTCCATTAATCACTCAGTCAAGATTGTTTGATGGCACGTCATGGCCTCATTAAACATTTCTTTAGAAAAAATGGCACGTAGATGAATAAAGGTTCGCCACCCCTGGTCTATATAATGACCACAATTTGTATTAGAGTCTGGAGCAAACTTTTGAAAATCACTGGCTAGATCAGATAAGAGTACATTAACCTAATGCACCAAATGTGATTGAAATATCCAAACAACTGTTGTTTGCTTCTGCATTTTAACCAAATTCGGTCTTATCACAACCACCTGTGCGAACTTATGTTCATAGAAATTCATTGCAGTGAACATCAACCAGTTTGGCAACTAAATGTTTTAATTTTGTATGGGATTATTATTAATTATTGCCGTATAGTTTATTATAGTTGTTCTGTTTTATGTCCTCTAACTACCCTTAAATTTGACGATCGTACGTATGAATCGCCCTGTATATAAATCAATTACACTATGCTGCTGAATGGCTGAGATGAACATATCTATCAATCACCTATTAATGGAGACTAGAGAGCTATCAAAACACATATCGGTGGAGCTAATGAATTACAGTTCAGGAACTTACTTTTCTACTGGTAACTTGGAAGAAGGTTGTGATGGTGGTGGCGCCTGTTTTTGCTCCTCGTCCTCGCTGTCGTCAGAATCTGATATTTTGAGATCATCGCGCAAATCGCTGCTGAAACAAGAGGACGTTAGGCGCTGGTCGTTTTTTACAGTGCGCAGCAAGTGCGAAATGTACGCCAGTAATATCGGAATTATAAATTAGAACGAGAATAGATGCGATACAAAATGGCGCGTAATTTATGCAAGGACACGTGCTGGCGTATACAGGAAGCGGTGCATTTATAAACGTGCATACAATGAAATCAAAAAGTCCAGACAAACAAGTCAATAAGATTCCGCTTGAATGGCACCCGGCCAGGGAACGCGGAAAGCTGGAGGAAAGCAATTGGGAAAGGGATGGAGTCCAACTTTTGTTGAAACTATAAAACCGATAATTCATTCTCACTCTTTTCCACTTAAAACTTTTTATTGGGGGATAACGCCGTATTTTAACACGTTTTTTTAGAATAACTACGTCAGTAGTCGGCGGTGTTTTAATCAGAGGACCTTGCTATTACTGCAATTGCGCTATTTTCATTAAAAGCCCTGGTTGTGAACGAATTTCGATTTCATAATTTAATCCGAATTTGCTATTTAAACTATTGAGGAATTTGGGAGTTTTCTATAGTGCGTATTAGTGATGGGCTTATTCGAATGAAAAATAACCGGTTATCCGGTTATTGAAATAACCTCTGTAACTCGGTTTTCGTCCCAAGTATTCGAATGAAAAATAAACTCATTCTCATACGTACTACGTGCCGTATCTCAGCGACCTGCGAGTGATCGAAACTCTGTAAATAATACGTCATTCATAACCACAAGCAAGGCAGATTGTACTGATTGACCCAAGTGAGGCTAGCGGCTGCTTGTTGATGTTATTAACACATTTGAGACTCCCAGTCGACCAGTTAAATTTATGGGGCCGTTCCTATTAAAGATAACGCTCTGCTGAGTATGAGATTTGCCGAAGCTGTGTTGGTATTAGTTTATAACGGCCTAAATTTTTGCTTCGAAACGCGGTTGATTATGCCTAATAAGGGATAAACAGAAAGCGAAATAAGATTTTCCAATATCGTAACAGATTTATATTTAATTTTTAATAACGGAGCAGTCGATGCCCATCCGTCGTCATATAATATGAGGTGGATTTCGATGTTTAAAATTTTAAGTGTGCGTCCTTAGAACCGCGGAAGGCTGAACGTAGATAAATTATGGATTCTAAAATATACCGGTATGATGTGCAAGCGAAAAGGGAAGGGTGGCTACTAGAGAATTTTAGGAATTAAAAATAGATTCAATAGATACTTTGTATTCGCATATTTATAATTTCTTTATTATTAGTATTGATATAGCTATTCTTAATGGTTTAAACTCTTTAGAAATCAAATAAAAATCATTTATACAATTTATACAACCGCCAACCGGCGAAATCGAAACGAATCGAGAGCCAAAATTTATTCGAATGATTATTCAAATAATCATTCTGTTATTAATATCATTCGAATGCAAATAATTCGGTTATGAAAATTATCCGGTTATGCCCATCACTAGTAAGTATATCGGGTTTAATACCAGCATTTATATTAAAGACTAGTGAATCACCCAAGCTACGGTTCGCTTCGATAATTTAAGAGAGATTCAATAATATAAATTTAAAAAAAAGATGCATCGCCCGGGAATCGAACCACTGAACCAACGATGCTTCGTTGAATAAGGCGCTGCTATAATGGTATATAGTGAATCACCCGAGCTACGCTTAGATTCGCTAATTACACGATTTAATTAAAACTTGACTTGTTCATACTTTTTTGAAAATAAAAATTGGCCTACGATCTAAGTCTAAAAATTAGAAAAATTTTAAGCTATCATACAATTTAGTCGGTCCAGTATCTTCGGAGGAGATAGCGAACAAAGATACAAACATACATACAAAGAAAGAACGAGGCCAGCGATTTTATGATATTACATAAACACGTTCATCCAAGTAATGTGTGAAAAGAATATCTACGAAAAAATAAATAATGGATTCCAGTTGCAACGTATACAACAATATTGAATCATAAAAATCCGTAAAAGGCTTTACTCGAAACTCTCCTCGCAAGTGGAAGTTTGTAGGTACGAGTATCTTAACGTTGCTAATAATCCTGAAAAAGTGCAAGGAAACACTTAGTAATGCCCATTACATCAATTTGCAAATTTAATAAATTTTATGGAGGTGGGATTCGAACTCGAGCTCCTAGGCTTGAGTCGGACGCTTTCGTGACTTCAACCGCTGCGCCACGATCGCGTGTCGGTCCCATTTGCTATGTTTACTTTGTATCAGTTGGGCCCTATTTTCGTAAGGGTCCAGAGCTACGTGCAAATTATTACTTTCATCTTTTCCTCTGTTAAAATAGAAACAGGCGGACAGGCAAAATTCAGGAATCCTGAAACGTGAAGACCTAAAGAAACCTCGGAAGGTGATTTTTTCACGTCTTCGACGAAGGCAAGTAAACAGTCAACGATTCTAATTAATTTGCAATAATGACACACACAAATTCAATATGTTTTAATGCCTACCATTCAAGCATCTAGAATAGAAGCAATAATCGCAGATAAAATAATCTTATCAAGTGTTGGTGGGAGGACTACATCATTAATTTTATCGCAGTTTGTAATGCAGGTTATATGGACAACAATCGGAATTTGGTTGTAGCAATGCGCCAGAGTAAACATAAATAGCGAGTGAATTGCAAAACACTTTCTATTAAAATGACAATCAAAAGGAACACTTCTTCAGTGCTATCGGAATACCTTCATGGCCTATTTACTAAATCAGTTTCACTTGTTTATATGATTGTTACGAATGCACCATTTAGAAAGAACCACCGTCTGAAATAACTATTCCAATAGTGACAAAAAGGTCAATTCTGAAAGGGTTTCAGAAAACGAATACGAGACTATAACAGTCTGATATACGAAAATAATGATAATGGTTGTCATAATTTGGGATTTTTGTTGTGGAAGTTCAAACCAGGCCACCATGGATAGACATTTAGGATCATTGCGCTTTCATTCATGAGCATTTAAATATGGAAGTTAGCGAGCGCAACTACTTCGTTGCTGTGTGTATTTTGGTATTCAACCCATAAAATTAGTGGTAGGCACTCTATTTTCAGTGGGCAAACTTCCACGAAATCAA